>MU227600.1:960109-993010 GCA_018584345.1 Thuja plicata | reverse complement strand
CCTTCATTCAATGACTTCTCACAATCATAATAAGACCTACTAAGACCTATTTAGAAATTTTCCAAATGTTTGAAATTTTCCTTGGAAGGAGATATTATTTTTCACACCTACTAGGATTTTTCCTTCATGATAGATTTGAAAGTTAACCTTTTTTGGGAATTTATTCTAAAATCAAGTCTGAAATTGCATGTGTGTTAGGAAAAACACTTGGAGGGTGGTCGAAAATCAGACCATTACTAGGAATTCCATTGCATACTTGATCCAATTTCAAAACTCACCAATGATTTCCCTCAAAGAAGAGGTCAAATTATAGGCATGTGTTAGGATTTTAGCTCCAAAAAGAACTCAAATTTCCAACTTGGTATGGATTTTGCATTGAAGGTTGGTCAGAAATCTCATGGTCTTTAGAACAAACACCTCTTCTAGGTTGGAAATTAGATCCTTGATTGGAATATTCTCACTAGGAGATATGATTACTCACACTTGATAGATTTTTGACTCCCAATTTAACTATTTGATCCATGTGACCAAGGAGAATTCATGTAACTCCCAATTTCTCCAATTTCGAGAGCTAATTAAATCATGCTCCCTCTTCTACACTATTTTTTAGTTAAATTAAATATGCTAATAATAACTTGCCCAACTACTCTTCATTTAATGACTTCTCACAATCATAATAAGACCTACTAAGACCTATTTAGAAATTTTCCAAATGTTTGAAATTTTCCTTGGAAGGAGATATTATTTTTCACACCTACTAGGATTTTTCCTTCACGATAGATTTGAAAGTTAGCCTTTGTTGGGAATTTATTCTAAAATCAAGTCTGAAATTGCATGTGTGTTAGGAAAAACACTTGGAGGGTGGTCAGAAATCAGACCATATTAGGAATTTCATTGCATACTTGATCCAATTTCAAAACTCACCAATGATTTCCCACAAAGAAGAGGTCAAATTATAGCCATGTGTTAGGATTTTAGCTCCAAAAGGAACTCAAATTTCCAACTTGGTATGGATTTTGCATTGATTGGTCAAAAATCTCATGGTCTTTAGAACAAACACCTCTTCTAGGTTGGAAATTAGATCCTTGATTGGGATTTTCTCACTAGGAGATAGGATTACTCACACTTGATAGAATTTTCACCAAAGGCTAAGTGTTTTTCCTTAATACTTAAATAATCTAATCAAAAGGAGGTCATAATTTAGACTCTTCATTTCCCATTTTCTCAAGAACTCAACTCATACAATTCTATGTTGCCCAAATTGCACACTTCATCAACATTTGATAATTTGAAATCGTTTCCAAGCCAAGACTAACCTAAGAAAACCACTAAACTCACCCAACAGAAGAGGGCGTCCCCATTTGCAATGGGATGGTGTGTAAAAAATTCACAATAGGTCAATTTCCATAAATCATAAATTTATTATATGTAGGTGGGAAATGGATAAAATTAGGATTAATTTTTTTTAATTAATTTATATATCAGGTTAAATAAAACTCAAATTATTTTCCAACTTTAAGTAGAAACCATATACACTTTTCATTATTGTATCATCTTAAATTGTAAGCACTACTGTGCTCTACAATTTAGTGGTTTTTTAGCACCCTCCTTAGTGTATTTTCATTATACATTTGCATTATGATTACATTTAATTGACATCTAATTCAAATTTGATCACTTTCCCTCTTTATCTTGTGCAAAAGTCGAGGTAGGATCTAATTACATCCTCCTTTTCTTTTCCCCTTTTCCACTTGCACAAAATTTGAGGCAGGATCTAATCTCTATGCATCCGAGCCACTATTTTTTCTCCAATCATAAAATTAATTTCCCTCTTGGGCCTTATCTTGGGTAATTCCAAGATTTGAATGCATTTATGCTCATATTTCCCCCTTATCTTTTCGTCTTTCCCCGAACCACTTAACATTTCTTGAATCTCATACTTTAACCTTGAAATTAACACCCTCTGAGTATAGGTCATGATGAAATTATTTTTCCATTAGTATGCAAAGAAAATCATCGGTGACACCTACACCGAAAGACAGGATAAGAGCAAACCAACAGAACAGTTCAAAGTGTAAACCAAAGACACAATGCAAAGTGAAGACCGAAATTGCTAAGTGGAACCTGACAAGGAGAAACCCGACAGGAACAACCTGACAAGAACAACCCAACAGTGGAACCCGACAAGCAAAGCACAATGCAAACTGATGAGCAGAAAGGGAGGAACCCGATAGAGCAAGGGAACCTGACGAACAAACTTTCTATGCAAACTGAGCATCAGACACTAAAAGTCAGTTACATCCCAGAAAAAGTGGATCTGACTTCCACATCAAATAAAATACTCATATTCTATTTATAGATTTTTTTTTTGTTTTTTAAACCATTACTTAAGGGACAAGCAACATTATTGTAATTGTTTTAATCATTCTAACTGATTGAAAACATGCAGACTAGGAGATCAAGGTAAAGTTGTAAACCTGTGATCATATAGTTAAGTTTGTTTTACGTGAAACTTAAATAGGTCAATCTATCTTATAAATAGATGTTGTAATCATTCATTATCATGAATGAGAGGATGAATGTAGCCAACGAGCACATCTATGGATCAGACTGAGAGTTTCAAGAAGCAGAACAACAAAAGGTGAATTTGGTTATCAAGAACCAAGAACAGAGGCTACCGAGCAACATAGGTATTATTCAATCACATTAGGTGATACATTTATACATGTAATCTTGAATGGATTTGTAATCAGAAATATTAGATTGCATACACTCAGGTCAATGAGTAATTTTCTTACATTCTTACAAGTGAAGAAAAGTCTAAAAATCCTTTCAAGGAAGGTGGATTTAACAATCCAATTGTAAATCTCTTAATCGAGTGCACACTAAATAGTGTTGCTAAATCTCTTAACAAAGTATACTTTAACAGGTCTCCATAGATACTCCTAACATGGTAGATCATCAGAAGTGATCAAAATCGTAAGCCTTAACCGGCCCCTTCCAATCTGCAGATAGTGAAGAATTTGTGGGTGCCATCCCCACCACAGTTTTTACCTTCTTACAGAGGTTTTCAGCATTATCATATCTTGTGTTATGTGTCAATTACTTTCATGAATTTTTCTATGATTGTTCACATGTTTGTTAAGTTTATGAATTGATAAATCTTACACCAAGATAGTATATAACAGATGGTTGGTTATACAATTGATTACACAATGGATAAAGGTTAAAAGATATAAAAGTTTTAGAGGTACTGATTCACCCCTCCCCTCTTAGTACATACTTCCCATTAATTCCAACAATTGGTATCAGAGCTAGAACTCTTATTTGGAAAATCTTAAAGACTTAAGAGAAAAGATCATACAATGGAGAAGTACAGGCTTGACAAGAGTATTGAGAATCAGAAGCTATAAATTTAGATCTTCTATGATCTGTACAAAGAAGCTAGAATCAAGATGAGACAGTTGTTAGATGAAAGAAAGACTATGGAAACTCACTGTAATGAAACAGATTATCATGAAGAATAAATACCATATTTCTTTGAGTCATCAGGATCTACAACTAGCAAGGCACTAGACACAATAGAATAAAGCATCACAAGCTTAAATGAAATCAATCAACATCTGGTTGGACAAGTGAAATCTCTGCAAATCGGTCAAGAGACACATATGGTAAGAATGATTGATGTCATGAACAATGCTAGACAAGATGAGCAAGAGAGAACACTAGCTATTGATGATAGAAGGAAGATTACTGAAAAGATACAAGAGAAAGAGTCAGAAATACAGATACTTACGAAACATCACCATGAGATTACAAATCAGATTATTCTTATGAGTCAAGAGGAAAATAGAATAAATGTTGAACTCATTGAAATAATAGAAGCTATTGGTGAGCTAAGGGAAGAAAATGAAAATCTGAAACAAGAACTCAAAATTCAGCAACAACATAATGAGATAATCAAAAGAGCTAAAGAAAGCAATAAAAGAGTGGATGATTTTCTTGATGGACAACGAAGAGTCAGCAACAACACCGATCTAGGCTATACTGAGAATGGAGAATCACCCAATCAAGCTAATCCAAAGAATGTCTATGCAAATCCAAGACCAAGGAAGCTGACATGCAATCACTATGGAAAGAAAGGCCACACATCAAATATATGTAGGAGCAAATGAAAGGTATTCCTAAATCCATATCTTCATTCATAGGATTTTGTTATAAATGTAACAAGAAAGGACATAAAGAAAATGAATGTAAGTTTGAGATGAAACAACCAAAGAGGGAAACGTACATGGACAAATATTATCCTACTTGAAAAATGCATGGGCACAGAACTCTTGAATGCTGGAAAAAGAAAAAGCAAGGATGGAAGCCTAAAGGTCAAGAAACTGCCTATCAACCAAAAAGAGTCGGTAACCAGTATGTATGGGATTACAATACATGGACTGACTGTACAACATGTGGAAGATTTGGTCACATTGCTATAAAATATATGAGAAAGTAGGCAAGAAATTCTAGAGGCTGGACTAACCCCGAAATGGCATGTTAAGAAAGACTGCAGAGACTGAATGACAGAGACCAGCACCTTCCCCAATGGAAATACCATTGAAGACATCAAAAAGATGAGAAACAAAATGTGGAGGAAAGCTACAAGTAGTGATGAAGCTGGACCAAGCAATGTAATTGGTGACACCCTATCCAATGGATCTAGTGACATCACCACCCTGACATAAGTAGAACAAGTAAGTATGGAACTGCATTACACCAAGTTATATTTTACATCAGTTCCATAATATATTAATGAAATGCCAAATTACCATAAGTAAAGATGCATCATGGTATTACTTGTTAAAATCTGTGAAAACTAATTCATCTGGAAATACATACCAAAATACATCGGTATACATTCAAAGCTGAATTGTCTACACTTACTAAGAATCATCGGTTAACATGTAAATCTAAAGTTGTTAATGTAAACCGATATCTGTCGGTAATCAAGCAAGTTGAAAAGTTGTCTTCACCATACACTGAAACCCATCGGTAAAAGGAAAGTTAAAAAGGACTGCCCGAAGCATCACATTGTCACCGAAAGAGAAGTTAATGTCTTAAATTGATGACTTTGTCATCACACACCGAGGAGTGGTTGAGCATTAATGACTCAACTTAGGGAAAAATTCTATAAAAAGGTGACAAAAGGGTTTCATTTCTCACCAGTAATTTGAGCGAAGCGACTAGAGTGAAACCAGAGCTAGAAGTGACAAAATTGTAGAGCGACACCAACATGATTTACTACACTCCTAACAGATCACTTACAGCTACAGAGGTGAAAAGTAAGTGCCAGTATAAACTGATAACTATGTTCATCATTTACAAGAAAGCCCTAATTTTAGAAACAATGACCACAACATCAAGAACCGCTAAAATAAAAAGTATCAAGAAGGATAAGGTCAAAATTATCAAGAACAGTGTATGTGAGGAACCACATTATAGGATATGACCAGAGGTTGCATCACAATCTGACAATGCTGGAGCATTCTCACAAATACCAGCTAGGGTTTTTCTCGTTGAAGATGTGCGAGCATACATACATTGCAAAATTGCAGAAATTTGCGACCTAGAGGTTGAACAAGCTTACAAGAAGCTATGTAAAGATGATGGCACTATTAAAGATGAGCACAAACACATTGAAGTGAAAGGGCTCACAAGTTCCCTATGGTTCCCGAAAGAGTTTAAGACTGAGTGGATTCAGTTAGTATTGAGTAGGATCCATAACTATAAGCTATGGTTGGATGAGCCTAAACCGATAACACGAGATGTTATTCATGCAGTCATCGGTTATCTAGTAACCAAAAAACTAAAGGCATTGAAGCACCCACCCAAGGCTGAAATTGAGAAGAATACAAGGGCTACATGGGATGGAAGAGGACTGAGAGTATCCACCATCAATGATGATGAAATAAAATTTGCATCATGTGTCCTAGGATACAAGTTCTTTCAAGCTAGAAGAATGAACAACATAGCATCCGGAGCAATGGATACAACATATAAGATTGTAAAGAAAGGAAATTAATATGATCTATCAGAACTTCTACTCAAGCAGTTAGAAGAAAAAATGAAGACAATAAGAAATGAAAAATCAAATTCATGTAAGTATGGTTCACTTATCATGTGCATATTCTTCTACTTCCAAAAATCTTTTCCATCAATAGAAAATGTGAAATTGGATACCACTAGACCAGTCACCATGTAGATTAGTGAGTTTATAAAATCACTAGGAGATAATTTTGAGTCAGTAATGGATGAATACTTTGTTGGATTCAAGGAAAGAATGCAGAAAAGAGTAAGGATCCCCAATAAATTAATTAAGAAATTCAAAACTGACATATGTTTCATCATAGACACAGACTTCACATACATCAAGCCTGTTGTACCAATAATAGCATGGCTACAACCACTTGACTATGAAGTGAACATAGATCAAGGATCCAATGCAATTGATGCATTAATAAATGAGCCAATTGATAAAACACAACCAAAGTTTGGAACTTATGAAGAATTTAAAGAAAGAATCAAAATTGGCCTGGTTGTAAAGAAGATAGATAGGAAGAAGGATAAGATGGTCAACAATTTGAAGAAAATATTATCAGTAATAGAAGAGGAAGAGACTGAACAGATAGAAGAAACTGAGGGTCAGTCACCTGTAGGTGAAGCTAAGAAGGAGAGTGACTCAGAATCAACAGAGTCAGATACACCATTACCTCCACCAGCTAAGAAGCCAAGGACTACAGCTGCAACAAGGACAAGAAGTCAAACAACCAAGGATGCAAGTCCTTTACCATTGAAGAAAGGTCAAGTAAGGACCTACAAGAGGAAAACTAAAACACAAAAAAGAGGTCCAACAAAGAGAATAAGGTTGATTAGAACTAAGGAGGACATAGATGACACCCAACAAGATGAGGGTGTAGAAGCTGAGAAGAGTAAAATTCCAGAGAACATTGATGAAATATGAGAATCTATTGCACAAAGAGGAAGCCTAACCGACACAAGGATTAGGAAATGGCTAACACAAGAGCCCGAGCACCAGAATAAGATAGAAGAGGCATTTATAAAGGCAATGATAAACTTTAAATATGTTCCAATTTAATTTGATGACAAGATGCCAAGGAGCTAAACAAAAGAGTATCTACAAGATGGTCATACGCATTGAAGAATGAGAAAGAGGTAAGGGAAAGGGTACTTGTTTCTCTCATGCCTCCCAAATCCAAAATAAAGGAGATAGAAGAAATGTTAGAGAAACATGTACAAAAGTTCTCACCAAAGTTATGGGCATATAAAGTTCTGCAGGGAAGGATAATAGAACTTGAAAGGGAAAGCAATAAGAAATGGAGTAAGATGCTCAAAATACCCTTTCAGGATGAAAGCCCAAACAAATATTTACCTCAGACCGATGAAAATCAAAGAAATGACACTCAGGCTACTCCAGAGCACATTACTATCAATGATGAAGATGTCACAACAACTGAACTAGACAAGGAAGAAAACAAGAACATGGATGTGGCAGATGAAATGTGGCCAGATACAACTATGGAAAAAACATTTATTGACATAACCAATGACCCTGTCGATGAGATTAAGGTAGATGAGGATGTTATTATTGTAGCAGATCAACCAAAGGAACAAGATACATCTGTTGACACTGCACAGGTAGACACAATAAGACAGATTACATTATTCATACATGCTATCAATATAATATCAAAAAAGGATAAGTCACCTAACAAAGATTCAAGCATTACCAAGGATGAAGGGAATGAAGGAAAGAAAGACAACACCGATGACCAAAATGTCATTAGAGACACTCAAAATGTAACTGATACTGATAAGGTTGCAAAAGGAGATTCAAAGCAAATAGATGGAGACAATAATGAGATGGATGCATAGACAAAGGAAGATGAAGTACATAAGGATACCGATAAAGGAGCTAAAATAAAAGATGGCACTCCTGAGGAAACCAAAAAGGTTGCTGCAGATAATGTCAAGGTTGATGTGGAGACGTCCACTCAAAACTAACAAGCTAACACTGAGGCATAGAAACAAAAAGAGACAACACCCCCAATCACTTCATCCAACACATCAGACAAAGATGAAAAGCTGGCAATGGTTCTACATTCAAGTACTGTTATACACTTAATTTACACCCTATTCAAGCTCTCTTGGTCTTGATAATCTAGTATAACATGGGAATCACTTCTAGGTTGTGGGACCTCTGCTAACTGAAGTGAGACCTCCAGATTCTAGGTCAGTTCCTCTTGGATAATCACCTAATCTTCTCTTGAACATGAAAAGTAAACTTGAAGCAAAAGGATAGAAGGAGTGCTTGAAAGGGAAATAATTGAAAGCAAATTATCCTACTAGGTGATGCACCGAAAGTAACATGAACATAATACAATGACCAAGGCTAGCATGAAATTTCTCAGATCTAATAGAACACAATTTTTCTAAATAGGATTGCATAAGTATTCAACAGAGAGGCCCAAGGAAAAGACATAGATTGTGACCTACAAACATACATTCACTTCAGCAAATAGGCACAAGAGTGAGACAAGGTAGCCAGGGATGAAAAAAATCCATAGGGTAGCCTAAATCAGATCACACACAATAGTACATAGAGATGTTGAAAGGAAGAAAGGCTCAAGAACTCTAAGATTTCACAAACATAATTCACTCTATTATATTCAGTAAGAGAGATATAGATAAAGAAGAGTCAGAGGGCAGAGAAAATGCCATAGATAACTTATACAGAATTTGGAATTCAATGAAAGGATTACAAATGTTGAAAACCAGAGGGTATGAGAAATGCCACAGATATTTTGACATCAACTGAACTTCCTCTAAACTAAAAAAAACTTGGAAAACTAACTTATATACACTCTCCTCTAGCATGCAGGCTCAGAAAACAATCTAATTCCAGGGATTAGGGTTACAATACATCTACAATAGAATAATCAGAAATCCTAAATCTATCAATTCTACTCATTAATGTTGTTGAGAAATATCCTAGAATGTTAGATATATCTTTGAAACCTTTCCTATCATCATAAATGCAGCCTGAGAAGTTGGCTCGACCCATCTCTATCTACAACTTGAAAAATCATGCCACCACTATGAGGTTCTGACATCAGATATTTGAATTTAAATAAGCAACGGTCCTAGGTGGTGCGGGCATCTATATCAATGTCTCATAAAATCCTTGACCTTTTCTTTTAAATACAATCGTCGATCTCTATCTGTTCTTATCTCCGCTGAGTTATCTTTAACCTGCCTTTAACCCAGGTTACCATTTCCTCTTTATGTCTCGAAATCTCTAGACTTTATCCTTAACCTTGGTTCCTTTTCGAGACTTGGCGACAATGCAGTCACGTAATCTCCTTACCTTTTACTTATCCTTGCACTTTTTTGGAGACTTGGCAACCACTGTAAGATCGGATCAAGATCAACGCTCAGTGCTAAGTCTCATGACATTAAGAGAATATTTTGTTTTATTTGGACACTTCACGACCGAATGATCTTAACCTTACTCACCTTTTACCTGGGATCATTTACTGAGACTTGGCGACTGCATAGTCTCGTGATTTTTGAATAATTTGCCTTACCGTGATTTCATTACGAGACTCAGTGACAAGCACAAGATTAGATCAAGATCAATGGCTATCTCTAAGTCTTGTAATCTATGCTGACCTTTTAACTTTCTTTGGAGACTCGGCAATAATGCACATAATGCCTGGGCCCGCTTACTGCCATGTGTCACTTTATTCTTCATTTATGTGGTCACCTCAATTGTAAATTCAACTCTATCACTATTTTGACCCCTACAAATATGCCACATGTCATTCACATTTCATCCTCATCAAGTTGGATCTCAATTACCCTAGCTCTGACTTCAACTTAACCGCGATTAACTAAAACCATTTGATCACTGAGTCGCTGAAACATTTGATTGACTCTGGGTTAATCAAAAGATCACGCGACCATCATAAGATTAAGATTTGATCAACGGTTTTTGCTAAGTCTCCAAACCAAAGAGGAATATTCTATTTCATATTGAGACCCAGAGGCAACACATAATACCTGGCCCACTTCAAGAGACTACACGACTGAAGGACTTTAACTTTACTCATTTTTAAACTCTGGCCGCATCTGAAGTTATAATACATTGAGTTGCGATATCTCTGAATACTTTTCTTAACTTCAGTTTTATCACGAGATCTAGTGACAACCATAAGATTGAGATCTAATCGGATGATAGTCGCTAAGTCTCAAAAGCCTGAGGGAATATTCCATTTTATTTGGACACTACATGACTATACACTGATGTCTTTGTTCACCTTTTCCATGTGTTGATCTATCATTTCCTATGATCACCAAACTGTAAGTCTTTGAACCTTTGACCAAACCTACCTTCTAACCATGAGTTCATTCAAAGACCTAGCGACTGATTAGTCTCGATATCTCCAATTATTTTCTTTAACTATGATTTCTTAATGAGACTCAGCAACTAAAGCCTTTACTAACTCTATTAAAACCCATGGTTTCCATTTGGAGACTTGGCAACCATGCCTTTGTCTCTTTATCATTGAATAATCTTTCACTTATATCATATATCTAGAGACAATGCGACTGCCATTAGATTTCCTTCATCTTTCTTCTGACGGTCCTCACCAAGTCTCGTGATTCTTAATGAAAACCCTAATATATCATGAGACAATGCGACCAAAATCTCTAAGCCACTAGATATTATTCAGAGACTTACGACTATACCTTTTGCTTGACTATAGTTTTATCATGAGACTCAATGACAAAGAGGATTAGAAATACACTAAGTCGCGAGATCTTGTGATCTTTTGTCAACTTAGGGTTTCGTTGGGAGACTTGGTGAATACCATAAGATCAAAACATGATCCAACGGCCAAAACTAAGTTTCAAGACCAAAATAGAATATCTTATTTCCTTGGGAGACTGCGCAACAAGGCAGTCTCATGATCGCTTAATGATATGGAATATTCTCTTTTCATTGTGTGACTAAGCGACTGAAGGGCATTTAAAATGTGCACATGACTTAAAATGGATTTAAGTTACCTAGAAAATGTAATGAAGAAATAGAAAAGGTCATGGATAACTAGGGTTTTTTGCCAAATTTGCATAGGGTTTTCAACACTTAGGTTATTTTCCATGAATCAGGGCAGCCAGAGGCCTAGAAAAATGCAGAGAAAAGGATCAAGACCAGGAAACATGGAAAAACTTTCACAGGCTAGGCTCTATCCTTGTGGGAGCCACATTTAATCCACCTGTAGCCAAATTTGATAGGATGGGGGAAATTTGGGTAATATTCTTGGTGATTTTTGCTGGATGTCGGCCTGCTAGACATTGAGAACTAGTGGCCTTGACATTCATTGGGCATGGAGTCATCTTCTGAGCAATAAGGAACCTTTGGAAACATATTAAAACCAGGAGGAGGAACCACTAACTATGCACAAGAACTTCTTGGAAAGAAGGAAACAGAACTAGAAAGCAAGAAAATAGGAAAACTTAATTACAGAGCAAGGCAAACCTTAAAACAAGGCTTGAGATGGAAACCATTGACTGATATTAGCAAGGCATCTCCTCCAAGAGTTGATAATTGAAATACATTATGTTCCTTGCACTCTGTGATTACAAATGGTCCACCGCAAAAGGAATCAAACTTTGAATGTTTGCCAAGCCTAGACTTGTATTCAACCCACTTGAGGATAATATCCCCAATATTGAAATTTCTAGCTCTGCCTCTCTTATCAAAATTCTTCTTATTTTGCATCTGCTAGAATTCCATGGTTTGCATGGACTTGTCTCTGATTTCTTCCAGCTCCATGAGTTGGGCATGCCTTACCTGTAAAGGATCTCCTTCTTCAAAGAGGAAAAATTGTGTGGCAAGTGTTGGACTTAATGGGAAGTAGTACTGAGAGGGGAGGGGTGAATCAATACCTCTAAAAATTTTAATACTTTACCCAATTTATCATTAGTGATCATTCAATTCTGATTTTCCAAAAATTACTGTTTATTCTTTCTTATGTAGACATTTGTTTGTTTAAAAATCTTTATAATCATTCATAGAAACATTCATGAAATTAACAAACACATAACACAAGATATGATATCACAGAAAACTCCTGTTAGGAAGTAAAAACTACGGTGGGGATGGCACCCACAAAACTTCACTATCTACAGAATGGAAGGGACTTGATTAAGGCTTACAATTTGATCACTTCTGATGATCTACCCTATTAGGAGTATTGAGGTGGAGACATGTTAAGATATACTATGTTAAGAGATTTAGCAACACTGATTTAAGTGTGCACTCAGTTATGAGATTTATAATAGGACACTTAAGCCCACCTTTCTTGAAAGGATTTAATTAGTGTACTACACTTGTTAGAATGAGTACAAATGTTGACCTGACTGTATGCAATCTACTATTACTAATTTATAGATCCATTAAAGCTTTTACAATAATGATATCACCTTAAGTGATTGATGAATACCTTTTCTCTGCTTGTCGGTAGCCTCTATTCTATTCTTGAAAACTGAATTGATTCTGTTTGTGTTCTTCTGCATGAATTCTCTATATAGTCTTTAGTTTCTCTTTGTGGCTACTTTCTTCATTGAACAACAACTATTCTTAATGGGTCAAGCACATATTTATACAAGTTATTTGACCTATCTTGGAATTCATGACTTACAATGTTAACTCTCAGATCCAAGGTTTACAACTTGACCTTGATCTTTAGTTTTCATGCTTTAAAATAGTAAAACACATTAAAAAAATAAAGATTACATTGCTTCCTCCACACATAATGGATTAAAAAACAAATCAAGAAGTTATAAATACAACTTCAGTGATTTATCTGACGTGGAAAGTCAAATCCACTTTTTGCGGTATGTAACTGACTATCAGTTTGAACTCGCAGTCTATCGATGTTCCCTAACTGAACTATTCATCGGGTTCCCTGTATCTGTCAAGTTCCTCTCTTTGCTATTTGTCGGGTAGCACTGTTGATACTTCGTCGGGTATCCTTATCTTTTTGTCATTGAGTAACACTTTGACAGTGTTCGTCGGGTAACCTTAGTGTTGGATAGTGTTGTGCCCTGTCTGTCAGTTTAGACTAAGCCGATGGGGCAGATCATGTTTTTCTCTAAGTATACTAATGGAAAAATATAATGCCTTTAATCTCCCCGTTTGACATTAGTATAAAAAATTGATATGTGCATAATACTGAAATTATTACACCATGTTTATTTCCTTGTCATAATATGACTCCCCCTTTCTATGTGCATCGGTATAGTGTATGTATATGTACATGTATCCTATTTGATTGATGTATGTATATTGTTTTCCCTTTCTTTTTCATATACTATACATTATTTCCTCCTTTTAATTGAGGTGATGTACATATCAAATTCCCCCTTTCTTTTATACTGGTGACAAAAATGTACAACTTACAAAATGTCAAAAATTATGACAAAAATGTGTAACTTACAATGTGTCAAAAACATTAGAATGGGTAAGTTTGATATCTGCTAGTTGTTTCTCCCATTGTTCTTTCAATTGTTTGAGTGCCATATGTTGCAGCTTGAGTCTTGCATGCATATCATATATGCTTTCCAGGACTGACATTTCAAGGGTGGCAATTAGTGTATTTTCTTGTGTCATATTTTGTTGTAGAAGTGTAAGTGTTGGTAAGAGCTTAACTTGTAGCTCATTGAATTCATCTTTGTATTTCATCTCTACAAATTGGATGTCCTGTCTCTACTTCCTAGCTTGTATTATCTATTGTTTGTGCAATATAAGTGCTTCTGCTATGTTGGCTAGACTTTGTGCACTTGACTGAAGATCAACATCAATTTTTGCTATCTTTTCGATATAATCCTTAGTGAGTTGATCTAAGGTGCACAATTTCTTAATTAAGGTAACACCTTCTGATAAAAGTGGTTCAATTTCACTTACCAATTCAGATAGCTTGACCATTTTGAGTGCCACTTCCTGGCTTATCTTCTCTGTGAGATTGAATTCATACTTTTGCTCAAGTCTCTCTTCTATAGTTTTCTCAGCATCAGTAGTCTGAGATGTAATTGCATCCATGAGTGTTACCAGTTGATCAATAATTGGAACTTTCTTATCAATTTTTGTGTATGGTACAATTTGTTGAAGTATATCTCTTACTACTTCAAGTACATTGGCCTCTTTTACTGGTTGTTTCATCTTATCTTGAATGGCCTTTCTCTCACATAGCTTTGCATATTTTGTTAATGTTTTTGGATCCAATGCTCTTGGATCACAAACTGGTATCTCAATTATCTCATCCAGAGTTACTGGATTGTTGTTCTTTCCTTTCTTCCTTTTTGAGATCTTAGGGGATGCAGATGTATGAACTACTAAAGCTAGTTCATTTGTACACTCTGAGTTACTTGGTGAAGGTTTTGTTGATGAAGCATCTTGTGTTTTCTGCTCAGTTTGCACCTGTTGGTTATGGGAAGATATCTCTTCATTCACCTTGGGTGTTTCTACAGAATGTGCTTCTGATTTCTTTGTTGTGTCATCCTTCTTTCCCTCTTCACCTTTCTCTAAAGGCTTGTCCCCTATTTTTGTTTGATTTCCTACCCTGTTCTGATCAATATCCTTTTGATCATCAGTTGCAACTTGCTTTGTAGGTGTATCTATTGTTTCTTTTCCTTCTCCTTCACCCTTATCAGTGGTTGTGCTTGTTTCCTCTTCATTTGACCCTTCCTTTCCCTTTAGAATGTTTATTCCTTTATTAGTATAGGCATGTTACTTTGAGTTCCTGCTTAGGCTTTGTCAATATTCAAGTCCTGCTTGTCGGTAATGTCCTTATCGGTAGTGACATTCTCATCTTTTTGTATAGATTATACAAGGTCTTACACTTTTGAGTGCATGATTGAAGTGTCTTTCACTTCTTCATCTGTAATACCAATTGTCTTATCATCTGATATTTTCAATCCTTGGTGACTTTGTTGATCCTTGAGTGTGATAAATATCACATTATCTTTCTTCTTGGGATCATTGTTGGAGTCATAGTGAGTGATACCTTGGACAATGTCATCCATGCCTGTATTCAAGTTACTAGGCTCATCATCACTCTCATGATTGTCAAGAGAAATATGTTGAGGACTTGCATTATCTAACTCCTCCACTCTGTGAGGTGTGTTTGTGAGAAGTAATTTCTTCTCAACACTTGTTGATTCTGCCGATAGATCTAGGAGATGTCTCCATTTGGTCTCTGTCATCAAATCCAATTCAATAAACTTGCTCTTTAGTACTTTGTAAGCCCTTATTTTGGCTACAAATTTACTTGAGTATTTCTTTAGTACTTCTTATATTTCTTCAAACTTGGATTCGGGAGGCATCAATCTTACAAGAATTCTTTCTCTTGCTTATCTTTTTATTTGTAAGGCATATGACCATTGTTGGTATATCTTTTTTCCTAGTCCCTCAGTTATTTGACTTACAAATTTAGCAGGGGCATACTTATTTTTAATAATTGATTTGATGACTGCATCCTATATCTTGTTCAGATCTTCCAGATTCAGTGTATCCCACTGCCTAATCTTTTTATTAGTCATTGAACCATGGGTAGCAATAGATTTGGTAGCTTCATCTACTATTTCATTTGTGAAGTTCCTCTTTACTACATCTAGTTCATCATCTTTTGTGTCATCCAAGTCAGCCTGTGTCTTGACAAACCTTTTTCTTTTCTTTGGTGGTGTGGATTTGACAGGTTGTTGTCTTTCTCTTTTTGCTGGCTGCTTCCTTATATAGGACCTTACTTGACCTTTCTTAAGTGGTGTTGTATTTTTTCTAGCAGTCTGATTTCTTGTCCTTTGTTTCTTAGCAGGAGGTGGTGATGGAGGTGCATCAGATTTAGTGGCCTTTGTATCTAATTTCCTTTCCTTTAGCGGTTCACCGATGGTACCCTATTCATCGGTTTCCTCTTGTTGATCTTGTTCTTCCCCCTCTATGACCGATAGAATCCTCTTGAGATTCTTTACCATTTTATCTTTCTTGTTTATAGTCTTTTTGACTTGTAGGCCATGTTTTATTTTAGATTTGGCCTCTTCATATGTACCAAACCTTGGTTTTTTCTTATCAATGGGTTCATTGAGTAGTGCCTCAACTGCACTAGTAGCTAGATCAATATTGAGCTCATAGTCTAATGGTGATAACCAAGCAGTTCTTGGTACAACCAATTTGATGTGTGTGAAGTCTATAACTGCCATGAAACATATTTCATCTTTGTACTTTTCAACCAATTGCTCAGGAATTATGGTTCTCTCCATCATCTTTTCCTTGAATTCAAGGAAGTATGCAGACATTACAGACTCAAAGTTGTCTCCTAGTGACTTAATCAGTTCACTAATTTGTAGGGTTACCAGTTTGGTAGAGTCCCATACATTTTCCTACTGAAGGAAAATACTCTTGAAAATAGAAAAATGTACACATAATAAGTGAACCAAACTTACATGTGTTGCTCTTTGCAGATCTGATCTTGATCATATTCTCATTAAGTTGTTTCAGTAGGATCTCACATAGATTCATTTGAAATAATTTAGTTACAATCTTGTAAGCTGTGCTTACTGCTATTGCAAAAAAGTTGTTCATTCTGCTAGCCTGAAATATTTTGTAACCAATAACACATGCACCAAATTTTAACTTGTCGTCGGTGATTGTGTTAACCTTGAGACCTCTATTGTCTCCTTCTGCATTGGTGAGTTTTGTAACCTCTTTCATGGATGGATGTTTGTGTTCCCTAGGTTTGTCAGTTATCAGATAACCAATGACAGCATGAAGAACATCCCTTGTTATTTGCTTGGGTTGGTCTAGCCATAGTTGGTTGTCATGCATCCTGCTCAAGACTATTATGATCCACTCTATCTTGAATTTCCTCAGGAAATGTAGGGCATTAGTTAACCCTTTGACCTCCAAGTGTTTATGTTCTTCTTTCAGTTTTCCCTCGGCATCACATAGCTTCTTATAAGCTTCATCCATTTCCAAATCACCTATTTCTGCAATCTTGCAGTGAATGTAAGACCTAACATCTTCTATGAGAAAAACCCTAGGCAGGATTTTTGAAAATGCGCCAGCTTCATCGGGTTTCAATGCAATCTCTAGATAGATTTTGTATTTAGGTTCTACACATGTGTTGTTCTTGATCAGTTTAACCACATTCTTCTTTTCATTCTTTAACTTGGCAGTTCTTGAAGTGGCTGCCATTGTTTTTCAAGAATTACGGTTTTCTTCAAAATTTGGGCTTTCTCAAAAAAATAATGACAAAGATCTTTCGGTTCCCTTGTTACTTACTTCAATTCATGAATGTGATAAAGAATCTATTCCCTATGTGCTGAATCAATCTATAGATGCTTCTGCCTTTTTTTCTCTTGAATCATTTTGATGTCGCTCTATTTTTCTCTTCAAATTGCGGGTGAAAATGAAGTTATCCCGTCGACTATTTATAGACTTTTTGACCTAAGTATTTGCAATAAATGCTCACCAACTCGTCAAAACATAAAAGATGTGTTTCGTCGGGAGAATATTTTAAATCATTATCAGTGAAGACATGATGCTTATGCCAGTTGTCAACCACTTTGAGTTTACTGATGGATATCGGTATTATGTCATGATGACTTCTGAATTTTGCTTTCTTACCGACGGTCATCAGGACACATTGCCAGTATACCACTTTTACTATTTTGACCGACAATTTTTGGTAAGTGTGAACAACTCATTATTGTGTTCACCGATGATTTTTGGTAAGTGTTTACCAACGGTGTTGTATTCTTAGATTAGTAACAAGTAAAGTAATATGCATCTTTGATTTATGCAGATTTTGACTCTATATATTTTTATATAATGGAACTGATGCAAAATATAACTTGGTATAGTGTAGTTCCATACTTACTTGTTCAGCTCAAGTGGGGTTGGTGGTGTCACCGGATCCATTGGATGGGGTGTCACCATTTGCA
This sequence comes from Thuja plicata, assembly GCA_018584345.1. Lineage (NCBI taxonomy): Eukaryota > Viridiplantae > Streptophyta > Pinopsida > Cupressales > Cupressaceae > Thuja > Thuja plicata. The sequence goes on along the minus strand of MU227600.1, from coordinate 974,941 downwards.
TTGCTTGGTCTAGCTTCATCATTACTTGAAGATTTTATCCACATTTTGTCTCTTGCCCTCCAGATATATTCAATGGTGTTACCATTGGGATGTGTGCTTGTGTCAGTCAATCTTTCTTTGCAATATTTCTTGAGATGACCAACTTTATGACAGTGTAAGTATGCCATTCCAGGGTTTGACCAGCCTCTAGACCTTTTGGTCCATGCTCTCATGCATTTTGTAGTAATGTGACCATATCTACCACATGTTGTACAGTTTGTCTAGGTGTTGTAATCCTATACATATTGATTACCGATTCTCTTTGGTTGATAAGGGACTTCTTTACCTTTTGGCTTCCATGCTTGTCTTTTCTTTTTCCAGCATTCTTTAGATGTGTGCCCATTTATCTTGCATGTAGGACAGTATTTTTCCATGTAGGTTTCCTTCTTTGGTTTTTCTATCTTGCTCTTGCATTCATAAGCCTTACGTCCTTTCTTGTTACATTTATGACAGAATCCTATGAATGAAGATGTAGATTTAGATTCAGGAGTACCTTTTATTTTACCTCTGCATGCATTTGATGTGTGCCCTTTCTTTCCATAGTGCTTGCATCTTGGCTTTCTTGGTCTTGTATTTTTGTAGACATTCTTTCGTCTTGATGTCTCTCCTTTTTCTCTAAAGCCTATACTGCTGTTGTTGATGACTCTCCGTTGTCCTTCAAGAAATTCATCCATTTGTTTATTGCTTTCTTCAGCCTTTCTGATAATCTCATTATGTTGTTGCTGAATTCTAACCTCATGCTTTAGCTTTTCATTTTCTTGTCTTAGTTCACTGATAATCTGTATTCTCTCAATGAGTTCCACATTTATTCTATTTGCTTCTTGACTCATAAGGATAATCTGATTTGTGAGATCATGGTGATGCTCAGCATGTCTTTGAATTTCCATTTCCTTTTCCTGTAGTTTCTCTAAAATCTTTCTCCTATCATCAATAGCCAGTGTTCTTTCTGTTTTAGCTTGTCTGGCAGAACTCATCACATCAATCATTCTTACCATCTGGGTCTCTTGACCAATTTGTAGCATCTTTATTTGCTCTGTCAGATGTAGGTTCATTTCCTATAGATTTGCGATGTTCTCTTCTGATGTATCTGATACATTACTCGTATTTCATCCTGAAGATTTAAAGAAATCTGGAATCCCTTCTTCCTGATATTCTACTTCATTGTTCCTGGTCACCATACCTTTTCTTTCATTCGACATCTCTTTCATCTTGATTCTAGCTTCTTTATACTATTCATAGAACATCTATATCTCAAGCTTTTTGTTCTCAATATTCTTATCAGGTTTATACTTCTCCATTGTTAGATCTTTTCTCATAAGCTTTTAAGCTTTTCAAGAAGATACTTATTTCTGATACCAATTGTTGGACTTAATGGGAAGTAGCACTAAGAGGGGAGGGGTGAATCAGTACCTCTACAACTTTTAACACTTTACCCAATTTATCATTAGTGATCATTCAATTCTGATTTTCCAACCATTACTGCTTATTCTTTCTTATGTAGACATTTGTTTGTTTAACAATCTTTAGAATCATCCAAACATTCATGAAATTAACAAACACATAACACAAGATATGATATTGCAGAAAACTCCTGTTAGGAAGTAAAAACTGCAGTGGGGATGGCACCCACAAAACTTCACTATTTGCAGAATGGAAGGGAGCCGGTTAAGGCTTACAATTTGATCACTTCTGATGATCTACCATGTTAGGAGTATTGAGGTGGAGACCTATTAAGATCTACTCTGTTAAGAGCTTTAGCAACACTGATTTAAGTGTGGACTCAGTTATGAGATTTATAATAGGATGGTTAAGCCCACCTTTCTTGAAAGGATTTCATTAGTGTACTACACTTGTTAGAATGAGTACAAATGTTGACCTGACTGTATGCAATCTACTATTGCTAATTTACAGATCCATTAAAGCTTTTACAATAATGATATCACCTTAAGTGATTGATGAATACCTTTTCTCTACTTGTCGGTAGCCTCTGTTCTATTCTTGAAAACTGAATTGATTTTGTTTGTCTATCATGAATTCTCTATCTGGTCTTTAGTTTCTCTCTATGGCTAATTTCTTCATTGAACAATAACTGTTCTTAATGGGTCGAGCACCTATTTATACAATTTATTTGACCTATCTTGAAATTCATGACTTACAATGTTAACTCTCAAATCCAAGGTTTACAACTTGACCTTGATCTTTAGTTTTCATGTTTTAAAATAGTAAAACACATTAAAACAATAAAGATTACATTGCTTCCTCCACACATAATGGATTAAAAAACAAATCAAGAAGTTATAAATACAACTTCAGTGATTTATCTGACGTGGAAAGTCAGATCCACTTTTTGTGGGATGTAACTGCCTGTCGATTCAAACTCGCAGTTTGTTGGCGTTCCTTAACTGAACTATTTGTTGGGTTCCCTGTATTTGTCGGGTTCCTCTCTTTGTTGTTCGTCGGGTAGCACTGTTGATACTTCATTGGGTATCCTTATCTTTTTGTCATCGGGTAACACTTTGATAGTGTTTGTCGGGTAACCTTAGTGTTGGATAGTGTTGTGCCTTGTCTGTCAGTCTAGACTAAACCGATGGTGCAGATCATGTTTTTCTCTAAGTATACTAATGGAAAAATATAATGCCTTCAGCAAGGTCTAATGCTAGTAATTATGTTGAAATAGATAATCTGGCCTCTTTGAAATATACCAGCATATAAGGATAATTCCCAATGACTTTATTTGGGGTTATCCTATCTAGCCATAAGGCAGACTTGAGCTTGGAATGCCAGTCTCTTTGATTTTCTTGCAAAGTCTTCTTAATAATTCTAATCAGATTCTTATTTGTAGACTCTGCTAGGCTATTACCCTAGGGGTAATAGTTGGAACTAGTATTCAGATAAATGCCATTTCTGAGTGCCCATTCAGTCACTCTGAGGCCTATGAATGCAAGTGCATTATCTGAAATGATTGAATTTGGACTGCCAAATCTATGTATAATATCATCATAGAAACTCAAAATAGCACTCTCATTGGCCTCCTTTAAAGCAATAGCCTCTATCCATCTAGTGAAATAATCTATTGCAGTTATAATCCATTTATGTCCTACACTAGATGGAGGATTTATTAGGCCTATAAAGTCAATACCCCATTTCATGAAGGGTTTCTCTATTCTAAATCGTTGGAGGGGCAGAGCTGCAAGCTTTTCTTTTCCTGCAAACATGGCACACTTGATGCATTTTCTCACATGGTCATGAATATCCTTGAAGATAGATGGCCAATAGTATCCAGCCCACATGATCTTAAAAGCAGTGGTCCTGGGAGAAAAATGACCTCCAGAAGGTCCATCATGAAATTCATTCAGGATACTTGCCACTTGATCTGAATCTATGCATCTCAAGGGTACACCATTATGATCCTTTCTAAAAAGAATCCCATCAATCAACACAAAGGGTATAGATTGCAATCTATAATATCTTCTCTTGGTTGAATCTAAATTTGCATGACATTCACCTGTCCTTAAAAAATGAGCCATATTAGACAACCAACTTGTTGCCTTGGCATGTTCTTCTATGGAATGCACAACCAGAGATACATTCTCTTGTTCTAGATTTTTTGAATCTTCATCCCTTGTCAAATGCTCACAAAGACCTCTCCCTCTAACTAGCTTAGTGATTTGGATATCAATGTCATACTCCATGACTTTGGTAATCCAACCAACTTTTTTTTTATTCAGGTCCCTGGAAAGAAAGAATTCTTTAACACTAGGATGAGTAACTTTCAATTGTACCTTGTTGTGAGTCAATAGATATCTAAACTTTTTAAGACTTTTCACCACAGTAAGTACATGCTTCTCTACAAAAGAGTATCTTTGTTCATACTCTTTTAGGCCTTTGCTAAAGAAAGCAATAGGTTGCTCTAATCCTTTAGAGTTCTCTTGAGTTAGTATTGCAGATATAGCATCGGGGCCTCCATAAGCATAAAGGATAAAATCCTTACTGAAATCAAGCTTCAACAAGGTAGGAGCCTCTGTCAAAGCTTATTTGATGGCTTGAAAATTGGCCTTTCCCTCTTTGCTCCAGCTGAAAACAGAGTTCTTCTTCAACATAGTTGTCAAAGGATTTAGTAAATCTACAATGTTAGGCAAGAAACACCTGACAAAGTTAATCCTTCCTATGAAAGATTGAAGACTTTTCTTATGAGGTGGTATAGGCAGTTCTAAGATAGCTACAATCCTCTCAGGGTCAATTGTTATTCCTTGTTTGGATACAATATATCCCAACAGTTTTCCTTCACGGACTGCAAACACACATTTCTTGGGATTAAGAGATATCCCAAAATCTCTACATCTTTCAAATATTTTCCTCAAATGTTTGATATGGTCTATTGCATGTTTAGAATAAATAATTATGTCATCTAAGTAGACCGGTACAAACTTGAACAGAAGACTCTTAAAGGCCATATCCATTGCCTTTTGAAAGGTAGAACCTACATTTGACAAACCAAAAGGCATCTTTTAATAAGCCATGGTTCCCCATTTGGTTGTAAATGCAATCTTATATTGATCTTCTTCATGAACCAAGATTTGATTATACTCTGAATAGCCATCCAATAGTGAGAAGCATTCTGATCCAAAAACACACTTCAAAATGTGTTCCATAGATGGCAATGGATGGGGATCCTTTAGGGATGCTCTGTTTAGATCCCTAAAATCAACGCACAACCTCATTTCTCCATTCTTTTTCCTGAAAGGAACAAGGTTGGATACCCAACTAGTATGTTTGATGGGGTAAATGATACCACTTTCTATTAATTTGAGAATCTCTTTGTGCATAAGTGGCTCAAGCTAAGGGTTGACAAGCCTTTGCTTTTGTCTTACTGGTTTGGAATTTGGCTCCAATTCAATTGTATGATGAGCAAGTGCTGGTTTGAAACCTTTTAGGTCCTCATACTGCCAAGAAAATATATCACTAAATTATTGAAATAATTGGGCATAAGCTTGCTTCTCTGAATCAGTATTAATCTTTCCAAATTTCAATCTTTTACTTGGCTCCAGCTCTAGGTCAATGCAATGCTCTTTCTGAATTACTGGGCCAACTTTACTCTTTTGTGCTTGGTCATCTTTGTTGAAGATAGATTCCAGGGTGACAATTCCTTTTGGCATTTTATTTGTTTTAAGTTGTACTACTTTATCACCATAGTTTTGCATCAACATGTCTTGGTTATGCTCTGAAAAGACATCCTCTTCAAACAAGAACTGCAGAATTTGCTCATCATTGTAAAACACTTTCCAATTGACATTGTTATCAGGAATAGAGGGCATACAAAGTACTTTAATATGTTTTTGATCCTTTTCTTTTGAAACACTATTATGAATGTCATACTGGTATCCAACTGCAGCTAGTCTATCTACATTCTGATTCAATTTTCTAGGGATTGCAATAATATTGAAAGCATTGAAACCTTCAATTGCATCCCAAACTCTATGCTTGTATGCTCTCATTGTGTCATTTTTGGTTGCACTTATCCCTCTCACTTGGCTGACAACTAACTCACTGTCACCATAAACCTTTAGGGCTTTGATCCCTCTTTTTTTAGCCCACTCCAATCCATTGACTAAGCTCTCATATTCAGCAGTGTTTCTAGTGCAAGAGAAACTTAATCTAAAAGTTGTATAATATTTTTCTCCCTTTGGGGAGATTAGCATAGCACCACCACCAGAGCCATGTCTTCTTCTAGCACCATCAAATAATAGCTCCCAAACTTGGTTTCCCTGATCTTCTGACTCAGTATCTGCCTTGAGAAGATTTGCTTCTATGGATTCATTCTCTTGTACCAAATAGTTTCCCAAACTAGCATCCCAAATAACATTATCTTGGGCCCCTAAATTTCTTTCTGATTCTAAATCATCTAGATAGATATCAGGGATATTTTCTATCTTGGTTTTTTCTTCTCTAATGATTGGGAAATCATTTTCATCAAGTGCAAGGCAGTTTGTATTGATTACATTTGGCACATAAGGTTCTATGTGGTGTGCTACCAATGATTCAGACTTGATGGTGACCTTAGTCCCATATCTTGTGTGGAAAAGCATGTGAGACCAGTTAGAAGAAAGATAGCCTCCTATCTTGGTTGTAAACGCCTTTGATAAACAAATGGAAAATAAAGCAGGGAGGTCTATAATTTAAATGTAGAGCAAGATAGAAAAATTGGGGCTTGCATGGAGAATCAAGATTGTGTCCTTGACCAAACCTATGGTGTTTACTGAAGAACCATCAAGTTGGGTCACCTTCTTTTGAAAAGGTTCATAATTAACTTCCAATTGGTCAACTACTTTCTTAGGCATGATAGAGCTAGTAGCCCCACTATCTACCATACAATTATGTACTCAAGATTTTCCAATAATTAATGATACATAAAAGGGAGGTGGTTTTAAGTTCCTACCTTGCATGGCATTTTCTTTGGACTTGTTTCTTGAAGTCTTTTCCTTTTCTTGATCAGCATTGACCAATACTAGCTTAGCAACTTCCTTTTTAGACTGTTGAGGAATCACCTCCTCAGTCATTGCTTTCTTCAATATCTCAGGTTTCCCTGGAATAGCCAAGGAGTCCCACATAGACATAGTGACATTTTCCTTCTTCATATTGTCTACAATGTTGAAAGGCACTAATGTGTGTACTCTTTGGTGTGTCTTCACTATGATAGGCTCAATCTCCTTAGGAGATTGGACCTCTTTGGCTAGAATTATGGGAGCCTTCTTTAGTATGGTAGGAACAGAAGGATGTGATGTATCTGTTAGTAATAACTGAGAGGGGGGGTGAATCAGTGGGCTCAAAAATTTATCCTTTAATCACTAACCAGCAATCAAATAAATCTCAGATTATTAAGTCCCTACAATATGCATGCCTTGAAATACTTATAATAATTAACTGTCTGTAGATTTTCCTTTTCTGACCTTATTCTTCTTGAATACCAATAAGAAGTAAAACTATTTAGCGATACTCAGTAAATATGCAGAGTATACCAATCAATCTAGAAATGCATATAAGAAATGTAAAACAATAAATTAATAAACCATACACACATAACACATGGATTTTAATGTGGAAACCCAGTTAAGGGAAAAATCCACTGGGACCGGTACCCCAAATTTTCACTCTTCTAAAGTGAGCCCTGTTAGGAGCCAACCATGTTAAAGGTTACAAACACACTGTTAGGTGTGATCTTGTTAGAGGATTTTAATAATAGAATAGTACTTGATATCTAGCATGTATATGCTACCAATATTGATCAACCTCTATGGGCACAATAGGTATCTGGCATATCTGGTGCTACCTAACTGCATCAGCCTCCTTCTTAGACTGTGTGTTAGTATCGGGAAATCAATGCTATCTTCATGACAATATTTTTGGCAATCTGTTAGGATATACCTCAATTATAGAAGATTTTTAAGTCCTCTGTTAAGAGACTTGATGCTTCAATGGTTAAACTGAAATAAAATGACTTGTTTCTAATGCAACTTGAATTGCAGATTTTTAGATCTATTTAAGTACAATACCTCTCTTATCAATATATCAATTCAATTCTTTGTGCTCCACACTTTCTGCTCTGTGATGTTGTGCTTCACTGTTCATCGATGTTTGTAGAATTCTTTAGCTCTCCTTCAGCTTGATTGATTAGGACTGTATGAAGTTATCCTTCATTAGTTTCTCTTCGGCATCCTCTATCTATTCACTCCCCTTCCCATGTATGTGATTTTAGAAATGAATTATTCTTATCTCTTATATAGACATGATATTCCTTAATTTTTAATTCTTGATTCTTGATTCTTGGCATGAAAAATAATCCAGCCAATCTGATTTAAAGCATAACTCCTTATTTATCTCATATTTATCTTCTTTCCAAGTGTACAAATCTTCTTTAAATCAATTACTTAACTCTGGTCGAATAAAACAAATAAAATAACCAGTTAAGTCTATCATTAAGCTCTGCCAGCTAAATGTTTTGTTATTTTCTGAACTCTCTATTCTATCGGTCAACTCTGTAGTTACTCGTCGGTGATAACTGCCAGTTCCGTCAGTGTGACTCTAATCAACTTCAAGATCTCCATCCGTCGGGCATCATTGGATTTTTCTCATCGAGTAACTCTATTTTCAGCTCGTTGGGCATCCTGTGATTTTGCTTCATCGGGAAACACTGTCTTCTGCTCGTCAGGTATCACTATGACTTTTGTTCTTTGCCTTTACCGATGGTGTGCACTCCATCAGTGTTGTCCGTCACTTAGTGAATAATTGAATATTATGCATTGCTAAAATCATAACCTTTGTTCGATTTATTCTCAGAAGTCTTTGGCATTATGTATATGACCATATAGATTAGATCAAGTGGACATCAATGACAATACAAACCATTAACTGATTTAATGCCTTGCATTATCTTCAACTTAATATTATCAAACATTCAATCAGTTACATGTCATCAATCTCTCCCTTTGGCATTGATGAAAACATACTATATTATCACACTATACTATTTCTAATACAATATGAAATACAATTGTTGAGATTCATCAAATTACCAAACAGTTTGTTTTGATAACCGAAAAAAATGTCTGACCATCAGTAAGCTCTATGTTAGTTTAGATTGTTTTCTTGCAGCTTTCTGTGTTTCTTGTTCTGATGTGTTGCATCCTTCCCTTGTGTCAATATCTCTCTTTTGACTGTTCTTTTTCTTTGATGTCTCTATCTTTTGTTAGAAACTCTCCTTATGGATATGATCTCTCCCTGTTCGAGTAATCTGATAATGGATAATCTTTCTTCTTTTTTTTTAAGACTATGATAATATGGAAACTTTCTCTCCCTTTGAAAATAATGCCAAACAAATTATCTCATAGATATCTGACATTAATGTCAAGTGATCTTTTCTCTCGATCCATAATATATTCCTTTAATTTCCCTTATCCATCAGCAATACTTGAATATGATCTGGTGCTCGGTTCTGATATATACCTTTATGTATATAGATGTAGCTTTAAAGTTCATCTTGTTGCTTGCATCAACATGAATTATATTCTGATAATATATAGGTCGATGCAGCTTTCAGTATTTAACTGACTTGTAGAAAAGGGTTTGACCCCTTGTCTCTTTCTCAGGCACTCAAATGTATCCTTGGGCAGTGGCTTGGTGAAGATATCGGCCAATTATTCTTTAGATTGCACATACTAAAGTATCACCTCTTTTTCTTGAACTTGTTCTCTTAAATAATGATACTTGATTGCAATGTGTTTAGTCTTAGAATGCATGACTGGATTCTTGGAAATTTTTATTGCACTGGTGTTATCACAATAGATAATCACTGGTTTCGAGATCTTCATATGCATACCTTCCAGCAATTGTTTGATCCATGCAATATTTGAGCAATTTGCAGCAGCAACAACATATTCTTCTTTTGTAGTAGACTAAGAGATGAATCCTTGCTTCTTGCTAATCCATGTGACAAGTTTGTCACCCATAAATAATGCTCCTCCAGTTGTTCTCTTTCGGTCATCAAGATTTCCAGCCCAATCAATGTCGGTAAACACCTTCAGTTCAAATTTTCCTTCTCTTCTATAACATAAGCAGTCATATGTGATTCCCTGGTGTTAGCAGAATATCTATCAACAATTTCTATTGCATGTGAAATATCTGGTCTAATGTGTACAACATACATGAGTTTTTCAATCATTGATCTATACAAAGTCTGATTTACCTCTGTTATCTTGTCCTCCTTTGTCAACTTACTTTCAATAGCCATCGGTGTTCCAGCTAGTTTGGAATCTTCCATCTTGAATATTTTTAGGACCTCTTTGATGTATTTGGACTGTGTAATGAAAATACCTTCATTTTGTCTCCAAATATGATGTCATCAACAAATATTTCAGCAATCAAAGTGTTAGCATCAGTATCTTTTTTCAAATAAAGATTACTATTTTCACTAGTCCTTATAAATCCAATACTTATTAGATAGGAATGAATTCTATCATACCAGGCTCTGGGAGCTTCTTTTAATTCATACAAGGATTTGTGAATTCTACATACCATGTTCCTTTTGTTTGGATCTACAAACCCTTCTTGTTGCTTAATGTATACCTCTTCTTCAAGTATTCCATTTAGGAATGCTGACTTGACATCCATTTGATATACTTTGAATCCTTTGTATGCAGCATAATCAAGTAGTATTCTTACTCCTTCTAGCCTAGCAACGGGTGCAAATTTGTCTCCATAGTCTATAGCTTCCTCTTGTGCATACCCCTTGCATACTAGTCTTGCTTTATTTCTTGTGACTTCTCCATTCTCGTTCAGCTTATTCCTGAATATCCATTTTGTACCGATGAAATTTTTTTCATCTGGTCTTGGCACAAGTGACCATGTTTTGTTCTTCTCAATCTATTCAATCTCATCATTCATAGCACTTATCCATTCTTTGTTATCTAGTGCAGCATTGACAAATTTTGGCTCAAACTCACAAATTAAGAAATTTGAGTTTAAAGACTTACTTCTTGTTCTTGTACCAACTTTCTTATCTCCTATGATCTAGTCCTCTAGATGGTTCCTTCTTACATATCTTGCAAGTACAGGTACAAATCTTTGTGTATCAGCTTGATCTTTATTACCTTGCACATTATCTTGATCATTATCCTAACCGTCAGTAACAACATTCTGACCATCGGTTGCAACATTCTGTTGTTCTGGAATTAAGCACTGCTGCTTGGGTAGAGTTATGAGTTCTTCACAATATACAAACTTGTTGTAGTCCTCTGATTCTTTTGTGCTTTCCATCCTTTTTTTTCTGCAAATTCATCAATCTTTACATTTTCACTTTCAACTATTTTGTTAGAGGCCTTGATTAGACATTTAAAAGCTTTGCTCTTGGTAGAATACACAAAAAAATACCTTCATCACTTTTGGTGTCAAGATTTCCATTTCTATCATCCTTTAAGACATAACATTGACTACCAAAGATCTTGAAGTAACTTACATTGGGTGTTTTACCATACCATAGCTCATAAGGTGTCTTCTTTGTGTCATTCTTCAATTATACTCTGTTAAGTGTATAAACAATAGTGCTGACAGCTTCTCTCCAGAAGATTTGGGTGATGCCTTTCTCTATCATCAGTGTTATTGCACAATCAACTATTGATCCATTCCTTCTCTCAGCAATCCCATTTTGTTGTGGTGTTCTTGGTGCAAAAACATGTCTTTTTATACCATGCTCATTAAAAAAATTAGTGAATTCATCCTATATAAATTCTCCTCCTCTATCTGATCTTAAATATTTTAGATCCTTACCACTTTATTTTTCTACCATAGCCTTATACCATTTAAACATCTTGAATGCTTTAGATTTTTCATTTAGAAACATGACTATCATCATTCTAGAGTAATCATCAACAAAGAGAAAAAAAATATATCTCCATAATAGCTCTTTGTCCTCATAGGTCCACAGACATCAGTATGGACTAATTCTAGAATATCATCAGATGTATGGGTTTTAATTTTGAAACTAGACTTTGTCATTTATTTTTTTGACAATTTTTGCACATGATGTTGTCTGACTTTGTCACCGTAGGTAAGTCTCTTACACTTCTTTTTCTTCTTATTTTCATCATGTTGTCAAAATTCACATGACACAATCTTTTGTGCCACAACCATATGTCTTCGTTTCTAGTCATCAAGCAAGTGGTGTTAGTGTCATTCAGATAGAATAAGTTAGCTTTAGTTTGTTCACTGGTACCAATCAGTTTTCCTGATTCATTGAAGATCTTTACCTTCTTGTTTTCAAATGCTACTCTGTGACCTGAATTATTCAGTTGAGAAACACTCAACATATTATAATTCAATCATTTTACCCAATAAGCAATTTCATATTTTATCAGGTTATTCAACATTATAGTTCCTTTACCTTCAACTGAACAAGGTGTATCATTACCCATTCTTACTGTACCACCATTATAATACTCAAAAGTGTTAAAGTTTTCTTTGTCACCGGTCATATGGTGAGTGTAGCCACTATCTATAATCCAGATATCATTCTTACTAACCTTAGATATGAGTGTAGTTTATTCATACCTTTCATCTTCATCTGAATCATCCTTCACAGCTACAAATACCATCTCGATGTCATCATCAGATTCAGTGTCAGTATCTTAATCTTTGCAAGCCACTAGGTAGCTAGCCTTCTTGCCTTTATCCTTATAGTCTCGGGTATCCTTCCTTTCTGATTGTCAGTAACCTCTTTAATCTTTGTTATCACCTTTGTCTGATTTATTCTCAAAATATTTGTCATTACTTCTATCATCTTTTCTTCTGTTAGTACATCTTGCAGCAAAGTGTCCAATCTCTTTACAATTAAAGCATACAAGTGGTAACTTTCCTTTGTATTTACCTTTGCCTCTTTGCATTCTCCTTCCCGTGAGTGCTTCTATTTCATCTAGATCTTCTTCTTCACTTTCACTTTCACTATCTCTTCTAGATGAGTGTCTCTGACTAGATTTGCTTATTCTCATAGAAGACTTAAATGCAGACTCTAAGTTTGGTAAGACACTATTATCAAAGTTATTCATCTTAAATAAAATTAGTCTACCAATCAAACTATCAAGAGTAACTGTATTGTTTGCAACTGCTCTCATTTCTTGAATAGCAAAAACTCTAATAGCATATACAGGAAATAAGGTTCTTAAGATTTTACTTACCACTATCTCCTCTTCAAGCGTACCTCCAACACCTCATATAGCATTGACTACTTATTTTATTCTTGTGTTGTATTGTGTGATATTTTCTCCTTCTTTCATTTTGAGATCATCAAATTTTTCTCTAAGGATTTCTACCTTGGCTCTCAGAACATTTGCATCACTGCCATGCACAAGCTTTAGTTTGTCCCACATTTTCTTTGTAGTTGTGCAATCTTTGACATCTTCAAATTCAGCATCGAAGAGAGGAAGAAATCTCTATGACCATGCAGTTGTGCTCATGCTTCACTCTCAATTGATCTACTATTAATGGTCTTGTGGGCAACACATATTCAGTATCTAAGTATTGAGTAACATCATTGCCAATATCTGATAAGTGGAGTCTTATCCTGCTTTTTCATGAAGAAAAATTATCTTTGTTCAACTTGGGCACATCTCGTCTGTTCATCTTGTGATCTTGACTTAGGTCTTGAAACCTTCCTTTTAAGTACACAAGCTTTGATACCAATTGTTAGTAATAACTGAGAGGGGGATGAATCAGTGGCCTCAAGAATTTATCCTTTAATCACTAACCACCAATCAAATAAATCTCATATTATTATGTCCCTACAAGATGCATGCCTTGAAATACTTATAATAATTAACTATTTGTCAGTTTTCCTTTTTTGACCTTATTCTCCTTGATAACCGATAAGTAGTAAAACTATTTACCGATACTCAGTAAATATGCAGAGTATACCAATCAATCCAGAAATGCATATGTGAAATGTAAAATAGTAAAGTAATAAATCATACACACATAACGCATAGATTTTAACATGGAAACCCTGTTAAGGGAAAAACCAATGGGACCGATACCCCAAATTTTCACTCTTCTGAAGTGAGCCCTGTTAGGAGCCAACCCTGTTAAAGGTTACAAACACACTATTAGGTGTAACCTTGTTAGAGGATTTTCATAATACAATGTCACTTGATATCTGGCATGTATATGCTACCAATATTGACCAACCTCTATGGGCACAATAGGTATTTGGCATATTTGGTGCTACCTAACTGCATCAGCCTCCTTCTTAGACTGTGTGTCGGTATCAGGCACTCAATGCTATCTTCATGATAATATTTTTGGCAATCTGTTAGGATATACCTCAATTATAGAAGACTCTTAAGTCCTACTCTGTTAAGAGACTTGATGCTTCAATGGTTAAACTGAAACAAAATGACCTGTTTCTAATGCAACTTGAATTGCAGATTTTTAGATCTATTTAAGTACAATACCTCTCTAATCAATGTATCAATTCAATTATTTGTGCTCCACACTTTCTACTCTATGACGCTGTGCTTCACTATTCGTTGGTGTCTACAGAATTCTTTAGCTCTCCTTCAGCTTGATTGATCAGGATTGTATGAAGTTATCCTTCATCATTTTCTCTTCAACATCGTCTTTCTATTCACTCCCCTTTCCATGTATGTGATTGTGGAAATGAATTATGCTTGTCTCTTATATAGACATGATATTCCTTAATTCTTGATTCTTGATTCTTGGCGTGAAAAATAATCCAGCCAATCTGATTTAAAGCATAACTCCTAATTTATCTCATAGTTATCTTCTTGCCAACTATACAAATCTTCTTTAAATCAATTACTTAACTCTGGTCAAATAAAACAACCAGTTAAGTCTATCCTTAAGCTCTGCCAGCTAGATATTTTATCATTTTCTAAACTCTTTGTTCTGTCAGTCAACTCTGTAGTTAGTCGTCGGTGATAACTGGTAGTTCTGTCGGTGTGACTCAAGGCAGCTTTGGGATCTCCGTCTATCGGGCATCATTGGATTTTTCTCATCAGGTAACTTTGTTTTTACCTCGTCGGGCATCCTGTGATTTTGCTTCGTCGGGCAACATTGTCTTCTGCTCGTCGGGTATCACTATAACTTTTATTCTTTGCCCTTACTGTTAGAATTAATCTTTCCTTGGTTGTTATATTTACTAGGATAAACCAAGGTATCCTTTATTATTCTTAGATATTCCTCCTTATAAGGAATCCTACACTTGGCTCACACACTTATGACATGTGGCAT
>MU227600.1:936338-946576 GCA_018584345.1 Thuja plicata | reverse complement strand
GTCCAAAAATTGATAATACTGATTCTGAACTTGGTTGTCATTCAAAAATCAGTAAGAAGCTTCCAGGAGCTTAATAAAAATCTTTTAAAAATGAGGAAACATAAGATATCAGCTCATGAGAACCAAAGCTTTCTATCCAACACTTCCAACTTAGTCAAGGAAACTGTTATGCCCCTAGTTTGTTTGATAACGAAGTCATTTTTAATGCAGTTTCGAGAAAAAATTTAATTGATGATAGTGTGATCATGCCCCCTCGGAAATGAAATTGAAGGAAAAGAATAAAATCCCTTGGTTGAGCGAATGTATTACTTGCAGGAAGTAGTTAGGGCAAGAAAGAATGGACTAGAAGAAGTGAAGGAGCAGGGGTGTGTTTAAGAATAAACACACAAGTACCAAGTTAATCACATTGAAAATATGAGTTTGATTTTGTTCCCGATAGATCAAAGATTTTGGGAAGCATGGGTATTAGTAATAAACTTGGATTTTTGGAAGAAGCTAGAAAGCATTTTTGAGCTCAAAATTCCTTCTGCTATTATTTCATTTATAAATGTACCATGCAATCCCTAAATGCAACTATATGCAGACTCTTAGGACCTTGTCACTGATTAGAAAATATTGCAACATTTTTATCATCATTGGGCGGTTTTGGAATGGATACCATCTGATAGTACAACCATCACTAATACCCACTGATATTATGAAAGTATGAATACTATGTTTTATTGAAATGTCAAAAATAGACTTAGGCATCAAGGCATAGAAGCCAGGATAAAAATAGTCACCTTCCTTTTAATATACCAGATTCTGAGTAAGGCAAGATATTGGACCCGCAATGACCTTGAAAATTCATATCCTTGGGTACATTATGATTTGTATACCTTAGTGAGAATCTGGATCAGAAAATAGACAAGGAAATTGTGTCAAACTCACCGTAGTTTACACATAACAAAGACTGAGATATATGCGGCTATCCACCCATAGTGGCAGCTCTTACCATAAACATTCAAGTCAGGTGAAATTTATAGGATCATTTGGAGAAATCACCATACACAGAAAATCAAGAAAACATTATGCCTCCTATCCTTGTGACTCTTTGTCTTTGTGTAGACGTCATTGAGAAACTAAGAAGACATAATAAATTATCAATTGAGAATCAATCAAATAAAATTTATAATTAATTAGATGCCCCTAGTTGAAAACATTATCAAGACATAAAAGAACCATAATCAAACCATTAACCAACTGTGTATTTAAGTAGTACCTGTTCATTCATATGTCAAACACAGTAGAGATTCATCAATCAAAAAAAATTGTAATACCAGCAATATGGTGTTCCATGTCTGTGCATTGGTAGGATAATCCATTCCTGTTTGCGATCTAATACGGCTTTGTAGGACCTCTGTTAATGTAAATGTCATGTATGATGTTGTGAAAAGACACCCTTGTTTTGGAAAGTGGCATTGTTTTGCATGCGTCAAGAAAGATTGTGTCCGTGAGGCAAACCAACCTAGAAAAATCTAGCAACCACAATTGTCTATGCTAGCAAAGATGCCCCCAGTGCAGAATGACTTATCCCTAAGACATAAAGATAGATGAATCCCAAACGAGGATAAGATAGTTATTTAGGAAGATGAAGTCAGCGTACAAGCACAGGAAAAATTATGAAGGCCTAGTAGCTTAGTGTATTGATAGATGGAGCGCAGAACACAAGTGACACCTGATTGCCAGGTTTTCACCACTTGGCAGGACCTTTTTCTTTCTTTTTGCTACCAAGATGCCTGTTTTACCAGGTGCTCATCAAGGCACTTTTCTCTTTTTCAATTTTTTTTTACTATTTTTTCTTTTTTGAATGTTTTTTGTAGTATCAAGGCGCCTGTTTACTAGGTTTTCCCCAAGGATACCCATTTTGTAGGACCTTTTCCACTATTTTTGGATTTCTTCAGGATCAATTTTCTAAATATTTTTGGTATTTTCCAAGAAATTTTTATTGTATAGGCTCTGCTAGCCGAACATTTGGCATAGAACTGCTTTAAATGTAGAGTGTTCATAGGGTTTGGAAGAACGTCTCCCTTGGGTGTAGCTAATTGATAAGCTCCAGTCCTAAAAGTAGCAGTGATAACATAAGGTCCCAGCCAGTTAGGTTCAAACTTTCCTTTCTACTCCCTGTTAAGCTGGTTCTTAGGATTCTCCTTGAGGACAAGGTCTCCCACTTCAAACTTGTGTGGTTTGACCTTCTTGTTGTAACCTTTGGACATTCTTGCTTGGTACACTTTGAGGTGATCAAACACTTATTGTCTACGCTCATCTAGTAGGTCCAGAGAATTTACCTGATCAATGCGGTACTGCTCATCAGTAACCAGTCCTTCTAAAGATATCCACAAAGATGGGATTTCAACCTCAATAGGTAATAATGCTTCAGTGCCATAGACTAGAGAAAATGGCATGGATCCAGTTGGTGTTCTGATGCTTGTTTTGTAGGCCCATAGTACCAGATTCAGTTGTAGATGCCAGACTTGCTTACAGTTTGGTGTAGGATCTTGAGAATACTCTTGTTTGATGCCTCAACCTGTCCATTACCATGAGGATAATAGATTGAGGAGCAATGTTGAGTATTATGAAACTATTCACAAAGGTCATCAATGTCTTGATTTTTAAATTGGCCCCCATTATCTGTCACAATTGAAGAGGGTATCCCATATCTACAAATGATGTAGTTCACAATGAACATAGCCACTTGTTTTCCAGTGGCTTTGATTAGTGGCATGGCTTCAACCCACTTCATGAAATACTCAGTGGTCGTAATGATAAACTTGTGTCCATTTGAAGAGTTGGGATATATTTGTCCCACCAAGTCAAAGGCCCATTGCTGAAATGGCCAATGTGTTATGAAAGGTATAAGTTCTCTGGCAGGAGCATGAATAAGGTTTCCATGTGTCTGGCTTTTAAGACATGCTTTTTAAAATTGAATAGTATCTTTCTCCATGGTAGGCCAATAATAGCCTACTCTGAGCAGTTTCATGGCTAATGAAAATTCATTTGAGTGTGATCCACATACACCTTCGTGGACTTCTTTTAATGCTAGATCAGACTCTTTGAGTTCTAAAAACTAAAGAAGTGTACCATTGAGACTCTGTCGATATAGGTTGTTAGTTATGAGTACATAATGTGATGCTATCCTAATCAGGGATCTTTTCTCATTTCTGGATAAATTGGTGTGAATGGTTTGGTCGGAAAGGTAAGTAATGATGTTGGCATACCAAGATTGATCTAGGAAAGTCAAGGTACATATTACATGGTATTCATGGGTATCAAAGGCAGGATAGGATATTTCTTCCACCAAGAAGTCATAGCAGAATTGATGCTCCTCTAGCTATAACATGGATGCATAGGTAGCCATAGCATCCACAGCCTTGTTCTCTAATCTTGGTATTTGTTGGAAGGTGACGAAGACAAAGTACTTCTTCAGATCATCAACTAGTTGCTTGTAGTGCATCAACTTTTCATCTTTTGTTTGATACTCCCCATTGACTTGATTGATAATTAGTTGGGAGTCAACATACACATGTAACTCTATGATCTTCCATTCCATGGCTAGCTTGGGGCCATTGACCAATGCTTTATATTCTGAGATATTGTTGGTGCATGGAAACATCAATTTGTAAGATTTGGGAATCTTGTATCCTTGTGGAGTTATGAAGAGCACCCCTGCTCCAGATCCTTGTTGAGTGAATGAACTATCAAAGTACATCTTCCAGGGATGTTCAGTGAGATGCATGATTGTTTCATTAGGGAATTCAATTAGTAAATGTTCATCATCCTGGAGTGGTGAATCAGCCAATTGATCTGCAAGCACCCGTCCCTTGATAGCTCGTCAGTCAACATATTCAATGTTAAACTCACTTAGAATTAGGACCCATTTTTCCAAATGTCTTGTTAATGTTGTTCTTCTCAAAAGATACTTTAGAGGATCAATCTTAGCAATGAGATTCATTGTATGAGAGAGCATGTAGTGTCTCAATTTCTATGATGCGAAGATGACTGCTAAGCATGCTTTTTCAATAATGCTATAATTGAGCTCATAAGTGACTAGGGTTCTACTAATTCAGTAGATAGATTGTTGTTTCTTGGTTTCATCTTCTTGCACCAGTAATACTCCTAGGGATGTAGTTGTTACTGAAATGTATAGGAGTAAGGGTTTTCCATGAACAGGCACCATAAGAATAGGTGGAGCAGCCAGGTACCCCTTCAATTCTCTGAAGTTTTCTTCACAGTGTTCATCCCATTTGAATGTAACCCCTTTATGTAGTAGCTTAGTAAAGGTTTGTGCCTTATCTGCAAGTTGGGACATGAATCTCCTGATAGAATGGAGTCTCCCTTGTAGTGTCCTCATTTGACTGATATTACATGGAGGAGTCATCTCTAGAATAGCTTTTACCTTTGCAGGATCTACCTCGATTGCCTTTGCTAATACTATGAATCCTAGAAGCTTGCCTGATTGGACTCCTAAGGCACATTTTTTTAGATTGAGCCTGGGTTGGAACTATTCCATTCGATCCAATATCTTTCTCAAATCAGCAATGTGAGTACCTCTTTCTTTAGATTTAGCCAATGTGTCATCGACATAGTCCTCCATGTTCTTATGTATCATGTCATGGAATATTGTCATCATGGCTCATTGATGTGTTGCACCGACATCCTTTAACCTAAAAGGCATGACATTCTAGTAAAAGGTACCCCATGCGCCTGTGAATGCAGTTTTCTCTTGATCCTCAGGGGTGATCTTGATTTGATTATAGCCCGATAATCCATCCATTAATGAATACATCTGGTCGCCTATGGTAAGGTCTATGATCATGTCAATATTTGGTAGAGGGAAATCATCTTTTGGACATGCTTTGTTTAGGTCTCTGAAGTCTATACAAATCCTAATAGATTTATCAGATTTAGAAATGGGGACCACATTGGAGATCCACCCTGCATAGGCAATGGGTCGAATAAATCCATCTTTTAACAAATTTTCTAGCTCTTCTTTTACCAATAATGCAACATGAGGATGCATCTTTCTAAGTTTTTGTTTTATGGGCTTGATGCTAGGAGCTATAGACAAGTGGTGCATGATGAGATTAGGATCTAGCCCTGGCATATCAATGTAAGACCATGTGAAGTTGATCTTCTTCTCTTTCAGGAACTCTATGAACTGTACCTTCTCTTCTTCTGATAAAGATTGTGCTAGATGAACTATTTGAGGATTTTCAATAGTGCCCAAGTTTACTGGCTGTGTTGGTTCAATCAATACCGAAGATATTTCTTGAAAGTGTTCAGGGAGGATATCAAGAGTCTCATCCTTTAGCGCCTCGAAGAGGTTTTCACCATTGGATACATTTTTTTTCTTTACTATTTTGGGATCTGATACTACCACCGAGTGGTTTTCACCATCAGTCCTCTTTTTCTTTTTATTTTTCAGTTTGTGACTAAGAAACTTGATATCCTCCTATGACATGTTCTCGCTCCTTGCATTGGTGGAAGAAGGGTAAGATTCACAAGCATTGAGATAACAATCTAGGGAGTGGTCATTGGAAAAGTTGAGGATAGGAGTAGGATCTATTTCAGTCCAATCAATTAGGTCTGGAAATACCAATGTTAGAGAATTAGATTCTGGGAAGGACAGCATCATGTTAGCATCAAGACCATTAACCATCATGACATGATCTGTTATTTAGATCAATAAGAGTGAGATTATCATTAAAAGGATCATTTTTAGTCATATGTGGATCAAACTCTAGTGACTCATCAGTAGAAGTCTCATCATCATCTCTTTGTGAATGGAGGTTTCGTGCTTGAGGCCTATGGAATTCTTCTAGACTTATGTATTCACCTATGTCTCCATCAATGATTAGGGGAAGGAACTCTTCTTCTACTTTAGGAGGATCAGTATCATTAAAAAGAGTTTCAGATCATTTTCTAGGAGCTGAGGGAGCTACAAACATGTGAATTGTATCTATTCCAATATCTTCAGAAGCAATAGATAGCCGATCCCATTCATAGTCATGAGAGTCTGTGACATCATCATCAGATCTATTTAAGTATTCAGAAATGGTCATTTGATGTACTCAATTAGCTATTTGTAGATCAAAGTGGGGTAGATCAAGGACATGTGAAATTGTGACCAATTGCCCCTAGTTAGGATGTAAATTTTGTGGCCAGGGTATCTCTTGAGTGATTGTCACTATGGTGTCTCCTACCTCTTGAATGGGAGGTTGTGCTAGAGAAGGAGTGTGAAGATCCTATGGTACCTCAAAGCTAGGTACATAGTGTTCTCCTTGGTAGTTGGGGTCTTGTGCACCAACATGTAACAATCTTTCATAGGATCATTGCTCTAGTTCATCTGTTTCATCACTCCCTTTATCTGAGTGCGGACCCTCTATTAGAGCGGGTTTATCAATTTTAGTATTAAAACCAAGTCTTGTTTTATCCACAAAAGCTAAAACCCTCCATAACCATATCCTTGGTAGTTTTAGGAGTATTTGTATCTATAGCCTCTTTATTGTGTGGGATCATGCTACCTGCTTTGATATTATTGCAAGTGTAGTTAGCATCTAAAGGAATTGTCACTTCCACCCCATTATGTGAGAATTTTATGCATTGGTGATAAGTGGACAGTAAAGCTTGCATTTTGTGAATCTATGGTCTCCCTAGTAGGATATTGTAGGCCAATGGTAAATCTAGAACTTGACATATGACGTTCCTCTCAATTGGTCTGACTCTGATAGGTAGAGCAATAAGACCTCTGGAGGATCTTTCTTCCTCATCATAGGCTTTGATGGTTATCTTTTTTCTAGAGTCAAGTGTTTGTTCTGACAGACCAAGTCTCCTGATTAGATCCAATGTATAGATATTCAATCTTATGCCTCCATCTATCAACACACGTCTAACACAGGATTTATGAATAAGGACTTCAATATGGAGGGGTTGATTGTGTGGATGGGTTAATGACTTGTCATCCTCTTCAGAAAAGGAGAGGTAGTGTGGTGCTAAGATATGATTGACCATCGCTTGAAACTTGTCTATATCTATATCTTTCAGAACATTAGCAGCATGTAGAGCTTGTTCTAGGATTTCCCTATGTACCATGGATATCTTGAGTAACTCAAAAATAGAAATTTTGGCAGAGGTTCGTTGCAATTGGTCTACCAAGTCATATTTTTCTTAGGGATAGTGACCACATGTTTTGTTGTTGGTTTAGGAAAATTCACAATAGGAACCTTTGATATTGATGTTGGTTGTGGAGGTCCTTTGATTATAACCTGTGCTTGGCTCCGTGTTACAACATTTGAGTGGGATGAGACACCTTTAATTGTGATCACATTGATGGATTCACTTGTAATGTCAAGCATATTAATCACATTGTCATTTTTTGAATATGTGTAATTTACCTCATTACATTTCCCTTTAGATGTCTCTCCTTGATTTTAATTAGGAAAGGGTTTCTTGAATGATGTATGATCCTCATTGGTAGTATGTTCATCGACTTTGATCTTACCTCCTTTGATGAGGTCTTGGATGACATGCTTAAGTTTGAGACAATTATTAGTCTTGTGTCCCTTGTTTTTGTGGAAGACACAATAGGAATTATCATCCCACCAACTGGGTTTGACCATTGGTTCCCACGGTTTAGAATCAGGAATTGTAAGAACTTTGTTATCCACCAGTGTTTTTAAAATAGTCTCAAAAGATTCCCCCAAAGGAGTGAATGTTCTATGAGGTTTTCATGTCCATGTTCGTTCCTTGTTGTTATCATTGTTTGTCTTGTGGACGGGAGGTGTTACCTTCGCATCTTTGCTTGCTTGCATGCCATTGGTTAGATTAAATGTCTCAGGCTTAGGATTAATGTTAGAAGCATCAACCACTCCGTCATTAACAACGTTCTTTTTTTGCTTCCACCATTTGGGCTTGGCATTGGATTTGTTGCTTTTGTTTTCATTTTGAAGGGTGATCTCCCCTCTTTTGACCATTACTTCCTCAATACAGAGGGCATTTTTAACCATTCTGTCAAAGCTTGGAGAATCTTGCATTTGTAATGCATAGTTCAATTCAAGCACTAGATTATTAACGAATATCTCCATCTTCTCTGATTCAGGAATGGCCCTTGAATATCATGCAAAAATGTTTCTCCATCTTTGTAGGAAGTGTGTAAATGATTCTCCAGTTTTCTGTTTGGTATTGCATAGGTCCATCATAGTTACATCATGTTGGATGTTGTAGGAGTAATGTTGACTAAATCGTTGGATCAACTCCTTAAATGTCTTAACCTTAGGGTTTAGTTTTGAGAACCACTCCATGGCACTACCTCCCAAACTTCCTGGAAATAGCCGCATAAGGTATGTAGGTTCATGCATGTAATTGATGCTAAGGGCACATAATTCCCTTACATGGTTGTGTGGATCAGTTTCTCCTGTGTATTTTTCATACTTTGGCCGTGCCACGTTGGAATAAAATGGGACCATAGTGATACTCTTGTCAAAAGGAAATGGACAAATGGTGTCCAAAGAGTATTGTGTTTTGGGTTTCTCCTTCTCTTGTTTGATGTTTGTGAGCTCCGTTTGCATTAGATTGAGTCTTTTGGTGAGAATAGATATTGGGTTTGGTACTTCCTTCTCCTTGATTTTTTCCATGTCATAATCTTTGGGTAATTTCACACCAGTGGATGCTAGATGGAGGAAGTATTTTTCTTTATCGTCACTAATTATCCGTTCCAATAGATTGTGGATCCGTTTACTTTGTTTGAGTTTTTCGTATTCGTCTTTAGGGATCTCTTCTTCATTGTCTAATCCAAATGGATTATGTTTATACTTGGGTCTTTCTTCCTCTTCTAAGCCTTCAGATATTGTGTGTTTTCCATCATTATAAACCTCAAAAGCCTTACTCCATTCGTTAGAGTTGCTATCCATTTGAGGGGAATCTAGATCAAGAAGGGAACTGCGAGATGTTTCTCCTTGAAAGTGTTATGTTTTAGGAGGCACTTTCGATCCTTTAGTTGTGTACTAGTTGCATCTTGTGTTAACCATGAAGTTTATTTCTTCAACTTTGTTAACATTTCCCAATAGTGCAAGTAAGGATTTCAGATTGTTCAAGTGGGTGTGTCTAGGTAGAGGTAACTGTTTGTTGTTGGTGGATGTAAATGATTCTAGTGTCAGAGGGTTAGAATGCCCTAATAGTGAGCTGGGAACCAAGTTATTGTTAGAAAATGGGTAGACCACACGTATTGAACTGATCGTGAAAGACTGACTGAGCATGCAAGGTGGACATTTTGAAAGTATTTTGAAATAACAACAGGGAGACCAGAAGAGACAACAGGAACCAGTTAAAGAGAAAAAAGTGTTAGGAATAAGGTGTCTCAACCTTGGATAGTTCCTGTTCTTATTATTTGTTTTGTAAAATGTATTTCTTGCAAATAATGTTGATGTGTCGGCATCTTGAATTGTGTGTAAGGAGATCATGGCTAAAATGGTTATGGCAGATTCCTATGACACGTAAGAGCTATGTCAGGAAGATTCAATGATAGGTGAAGACATGTGGCAACTGATAAATTTGAGTACTGTACACTCTTCCCCAATCATGGGGTTTGGGGCATCGCCCTGAAAAAAATTTTGGGTTTCCTATTTTCTCGGAGAATGGTAAAACCCTACTACGATTATCTTTGGGAGTAGCCCTAAAAAGTGAAGCGCATGATATAAGAATTTTTAGGGTTGCAAAGATCAGTGATGCGAGTGTATTGTTGGAACATTTTATGCTACCGTGATTTGTCTTCAAGGGTTTTGAAATCTTCTGAAAGAACTTGCATTGCAAGTGTATTGTAAGCTGTAATAGTTTTGATCAATACATTGTGCAGGTTTTGGAGTGCTGGGGTTTTTTACCGAAAGGTTTTCCCCAGGGTATATCATTGTGTCATTCTCTATTTTCTGTATGCATGGTATGTGGTTGCAATATCTTTGTTAAAGTAGTTAATGAATCTGAAATTGTAAGGATTTAAACGAATTTGCACAATACTTTCCTATAGAGATTAGCGTAGGAAGCTGTTTCCGCACCTGAGTTTCCTTACAAGTGGTATCACAGCTTGATCAACTTTTGATCCTAGTTGTTGGGTAGGGTTTTTTGAGCTGATCTCAAGTTTGAGTGGGAGTTTTTTGCAGAGCATTCTGAATCTTATTTGCAGATTGAGATGGCAAGTTCATCATATG
>MU227600.1:901643-928205 GCA_018584345.1 Thuja plicata | reverse complement strand
TGTATGGCTGAAGTAGTTAATATAAATTAGTGATAAAAATCACCTAGGATATTAAATTTGATTTAATAATAAATTATGCCAAAGTAACATTGTCTTGACATAACAGGGGGTATGATCACACCTAGGGCAAACAGGGTCTATGGTCGATACAGACCAAATCCAGGTGGTTACAGTGCTAAGTCTTGAGACCAAAATAGAATATCCAATTTCCTTGGGAGACTACGCGACAAGGCAGTCTTATGATCGCTTAATGATATGAAATATTCTTTTTTCATTACGCAACTAAGCAACTGAAGGGATTTTAAAATGTGTACATGACTTAAAATGGATTTAAGTTACCTGGAAAAGGTAATGAAGAAATAGAAAAGGTTGTGGATAACTAGTGTTTTTTTCATAATTTGCATAGGGTTTTCAACACTTAGGTTATTTTCCATGAATCAGGGCAGCCAGAGGCCTAGAAAAATGCAGAGAAAAGGATCAAGACCAGGAAACATGGAAAAAATTTCACAGGCTAGGCTCTACCCTCGTGGGAGCCACATTTACTCCACCTATAGCCAAATTTGACAGGATGGTGAAAATTTGGATAACAAGTACATCTCAGAAGAAGAAGAAGAAAACCAAGAGGACAAAGTTGGAAGTCACTCTAGATGAGATAATACAGATACCTAAGTGTGACCCAACTACATTAGACTATGAATCACTAAAAGAGTATGGTGAGATATGCCAAAGGAAGGCACTACCAGAGAAGCTAAGAAAGGAGCACAGAGACTCCATGGTACTAGAGACAACTAGGGACATCTTGAATCATATTGTAGCCGATGTTGATGTTGATCACAATAAATGTATCCTTGATCAACTAGCCACTCTCGCCGAGGCCATCACAATGTAGAATGTTGATGCAAAAAAGGCAATTGAGGAGAGAGCAGAGAAGAAATATCAATACAAACTTATTGAAAAGATCATCCAAGAAGTGGCAAAAAACAAGGTAAATCTTTCAGAGTTAGCAAGTGAATTAGATCCAATAAGTGATTAAGCTACTTCATTGATACAACAATTGAGCGCACTTGATAAATTCACTAAGGACCATAGTGATAAAATAGCAAAGTTAGATTCTGATCTAGCTACAAGTGTTAAAGGTTTAACCACCAATGACAAAGCAATAAAGTTGCATTATGAGAAAATTGTTGAGATCAAAAGATTAAGACAAGAACTGTGGGAAGCAGAATCACAATTTAGAGAAGAGGTTACTGAGCTCTAGGCTCAACTTCTACCAAGTCTTACACTGCTTCAACAACATATCAGTTCAGCAAGGCAACTGATAGCCACCCCCAAGATGTCTGTAGAAAACAACATCTACAATATGCATGCAAGGATCACCCTCAAGCACATGGCTCTAAACAACCTGAAGGACAAATGGAAGAAGATGATGGAGGACATGAAGTCCTCACACTCTCCTATTTTTGATAAGCTATAGGTATACACCTTTTTCCTTACTATCAAAAAAGGGGGAAAATAATGATATGTACAGTATAACTTAAAGAGGGAAACTATACAGTACAAAAAGAACAAAAAAGGGGAAAATAATGATATGATATAATATACAGCACAAGGTGAAAAGGAACAAATTATCATGTAAATACACTTATACTATACCGGCATATGCGTAGGGGGAGTCATGAAATGACTAAGGAATATATATGGTGTACATACTAAACACTTAGTTAGTATTTTGCACAAATCAATTTTTGATACTAATGTCAAAGGGGGAGATTGATGACATTATTTTTCCATTAGTATGCAAAGAAAACCATCGATGACACCTACACCAAAAGACAGGATAAGAGAAAACTGATAGAGCAGTTCAAAGTGTAAACCAAAGATACAATGCAAAGTGAAGACCTAAATTGCTAAGTGGAACCTGACAAGGAGCAACCTGACAGGAACAACCCAAAAGTGGAACCCGACAAGAAAATCACAATGCAAATAGATGAGTAGAAAAGAGAGGAACCTGACAGAG
Source organism: Thuja plicata (assembly GCA_018584345.1). Lineage (NCBI taxonomy): Eukaryota > Viridiplantae > Streptophyta > Pinopsida > Cupressales > Cupressaceae > Thuja > Thuja plicata. The sequence goes on along the minus strand of MU227600.1, from coordinate 926,188 downwards.
CAAGGGAACCTAATGAACAGACTTTCTATGCAAACCGAGCATCAGACACCAAAAGTTAGTTACATCCAGGAAAAAGTGAATCTGACTTCCACGTCAGATAAAACACTCATATTCTATTTATAGAGTTTTGTTTTGTTTTTAAACCATTACTTAAGGGACAAGAAACATTATTGTAATTGTTTTAATCAGTCTAACTAATTGAAAACATCTAGACTAGCAGATCAAGGTAAAGTTGTAAACATGTGATCATAGAGTTAAGTTTCTTTTACGTGAAACTTAAATAGGTCAATCTATATTACAAATAGATGTTGTAATCATTCATTATCATGAATAAGAGTATGAATGTAGCTAATGAGCACATCTATGGATCAGACTGAGAGTTTCAAGAAGTAGAACAACAAAAGGTGAATTTGGTTATCAAGAACCAAGAACAAAGGCTACCAAGCAATAGAGGTATTACTCAATCACATTAGGTGATACATTTATACATGTAATCTTGAATGGATCTATAATCAGCAATATTAGATTGCATACACTCAGGTTAATGAGTAATTTTCTTACATTCTAACAAGTGAAGCAAAGTGTAAAAATCCTTTCAAGGAAGGTGGATTTAACAATCCAATTGTAAATCTCTTAACCGAGTGCACACTAAATATTATTTCCAAAGCTCTTAATAGAGTAGACTTTAATAGGTCTCCACAGATACTCCTAATAGGGTAGATCATCAGAAGTGATCAAAATTGTAAGCCTTAACCGACCCCTTTCAATCTGCAGATAGTGAAGAATTTGTGGGTGCCATCCCCACTGTAGTTTTTACCTTCTTACAGAGGTTTTCTACGTTATCATATCTTGTGTTATGTGTCAATTACTTTCATGAATATTTCTATAATTGTTCACATGTTTGTTAAGTTTATGAATTGATAAATATTACACCAGGATAGTATAGAATAGATGGTTGGTTATAAAATTGATTACACAATGGATAAAGGTTAAAAGATATAAAAGTTTTAGAGGTACTAATTCACCCCTCCCCTCTCAGTACATACTTCCCATTAATTCCAACAAGTCGAACCCAATTTGACATATACCTCAGGGGTTTAAATTTGATGGGCTTTGGGCCTGATGTAAGGTTTTTTCATTTTTCCTTCCCAGTGAGGTCGGCCTTCGCAAAATTGAATCCCTAAACTACTATATAAGAAACCTATTTGCTTAATTTTGGCATAATAACATATATGCATAGATGAAATCAAGCGCAAGGTGGACATCCCAATTTTATCACAACAATAAATTGCAAGGTGGAAGCCCAAACTTGAGGACATCCATTGAAGCAAGGGTTGATTATTGAAGATCTTATTCAAGCATTTCAAGACATTCTTTTCTACATCATGGAGTTTCAAATAGATTGTGAAGATGGCTAGGTGTACTTTTGCCCTTGGGGGCTTGGTATTATTTCCTTGTTGTTTTTGTATCTATGCTTTTTACTTCATATTTATATGTATATATTCATAAAAAGTTATCACCCATAATTGAATGTCTTTTATGACCTATAGACCCCATTTTGGTGATTTGTAGATCTAACACTCAGTTATGCACGTTTGTCCCCTTTTCTAGGATTCTTTTTCACATCTCCCGATGGGTCTTCACCCTACCCAAGGCACTTTTACCTAGGGATAAGGTCAAAATTCAACTTCACCCCCAAGAGTGAGGTCAAGGTTTGACTTCACCCCCTATGGGTCTTCCTTGTTTGGGCTTGGATCCCGATGTCGGGACCCTTCTTCCTATGTCTTTTCCATTCCTTTTTCTAGGTCATATGGCCTGCATTTTGAATCTCAAAATAAGTATAAAAGGATTCTCTATCCCCTCATTTTGCAACACATATGAACATATAGGAATTCATATGAACATACATCCATAAATTGTGCCAAGATTATGTTAGAATAACTGAGGGGGGGTGAATCAGTGGCCTCAAAAATAATCCAATAAATCAACCCAAAACTTTATACCGTAAATATAAACCTCTATTTATCTTCAGTCCTACAAGATGTATGCCTTTAAATAATCTTATCAAATAACTACTGCTTGGAGTATACTATATATCCTCTTTCTTAAGCTTTACCGAATAGCAGTCTAGTCTTTATCTTAACCTTTACCGAAATACAGTAAATAACTTAGTGTTTACCGAACAATCATGTTTTAGTAATACGTAAAGAAAAACATTAAAGCAATGAACCATATACACATTTGACACATGGATTTTTAACGTGGAAACCCTGTTAGGGGAAAAATCACTTGGTACTGGTAACCCAAAATTTTCACTCCTTTGATGTGAGCTCGGTGAAAAGCCAACCCTATTATAGTTTACAAACACACTGTTAAGTGCAACCTTGTTAGAGGATTTAAATTTAATAATTTTTCACTTGATATCTAGAATTCACTATGCTATTTTCATGAGAAACTTTTTGATACTCCTTGGGATGTATCTCAATATATAAAGGATAGTTAAATCCCACTTTGTTAATAAATTTTCTGAATCAATGGTTAAACTGAAATAATATATGATCTATTCATAAATACAACTTAATCTTGCAGATGTTCAGATCTATTATAAGCTCATAATACCTTTCTGATTAATGTTCTCTTTTGTTCCTTTGCTCCACTTCTTTCTTCTTGGTGAATGTTGTTTGCTCTATGTTGCCCGGTGTCCACAGAAACCTTTAGCTTTGTTATTCAGCTTGTATGATCAGGTCTATATGAATACTTCTTAAATCTTCACCAGAATTCTCTTTAGCATCCTCTCTTCATAATGAATTAGCTTATCTCTTTTATAGACATGATTTCACTGTTTCTAAGTCCTTGTCTTTCTTATTCTTGACGTGATCCACAAATCTTGTCATTCTTGCTTTAAAGCTTGCTTTAGTTTATCCCATAGATTTCTCCTTGATAATTGGAATAAAACTAGATTTAAATCTCTAGCTTATCTTTATCTTTTAATTGGTTGATGAAAACAATGTAATCAATCAGTTAACTCCATATTTATCACCTGTCAGCTATGCCTTTTGTCATTTCTGAACTTCATTTCTAATCGGTGTTTAAATCCTTGTTTGCTCAGTCTTGACTTCAGTTGTCCTCGGGCATCTCTGTTCATCGGGGTTGTTTGTCCGTTGGGTAACATTGTGACCTTTAGTTCTTCTTGGGTTACACTTAAGTTCTACTTGGTAATCCTTGATCAGGTATCTTACTTGGGTATCACTGTGACTCTTCTCGAGGATCTCTATCCGTTGGTGTGCACGTTCCGTCGGTGTTTGTTGTCACTTGGTGTATACTAAAATTTTATGCATTACTGATAACATAACCTTTATCTCTTTAGTTCTTTGAATTCTTTCATAATATGTATATGACAAATTAGAGTATATCAAGTTGACATCAATGACAATACAATACACAAACTGATTTAATGTCTTGCATTAACTTGCTGCAGCTCGGTGATCATCAACTTAACCTCTTCAAACATTCAATCAGTTATAGTTCATCAATCTCTCCCTTTGGCATTGATGGAAAAATACTACATACTACTAATACAATATGAAATATTTCAGTTTTAGTTCATCAATATACCAAACTTATTGTTCTATAACCAATACAAATATCTGGCTCTTGATAAGCTCATATAGCTTAGATTTTATTCTTGCAGAGTACTTTCTTCATTCTTTATGTCATTCTCTAGATAGATATAGCAACTTCTGATAGAATATCTTCTCCCTTTTTTGGATAGATGTAGTAACTTCTGATAGAATCTCTTCTCCCTTTTTTGGATAGATATGCAATGTTAACTTTTCTAATTCTCTCCCTTAGATGGATGTTTCTTTGAATCTTTCTCTGATGTTTTCTCTCCTTTTGATTGTTCCTCTCCTTGATGGATAATTCTATTTATATCTCTTTTTATTTTGACAGTATATTTATCTCCATTAATTCATCTCTCCCTTTGGATGATCATGATAGATATTTCATATGGATATACTCTCTCCCTTTGACAGAAATCTCAAACTATATCCTTCCCTTTTTTTAATATATTCCTTGAATTTCCTTTCCATATGCAATTCAATAACTCTAGTGTTCATTGTAGATAAGTAACTTTATGTGTACTAATGTATCTTTGCAGTCCATCTCTTTGCTTGTATCAACATGAATAATCTTCTAATTATGTGTAGGCTGATGCAGCCTCCTAGTCATCTTAGTGACCAGTGGACAAGGATCAATCCCCTAGCTTCTTTCTAAGGTACTCAAATGTATCTTTAGGAAATGGCTTTGTGAATATGTCTGCTAATTTTTCCTTGGATTTCACATATTCTAGTATCACTTCTTTTTCTTGCACTTTGTCCTTTAAGTAATGACACTTAATAGAAATATGCTTTGTCTTAGCATGCATGACAGGGTTCTTTGAAATATTTATTGCATCAGTATTATCACAATAGATGATCACTAGTTCTAGAATTTTCATATTCATACCTTTTGGTAATTTCTTGATCCATGTAATGTTAGAGAAATTTGCAACAATGTCCACATATTCTACTTCTGCAGTAGATTGTGATATGCATCCTTGCTTCTTACTTATCCATATGACAAGTTTGTCACCCATGAAGAATGATCCTCTTGTTGTTCTTTTTCTATCATCTATGTCTCCAGCCCAATCAACATCTATATAGACTTGAAGCTCAAATTTTCCTTCTCTTCTATACGATAAGCCATAGTCTTTGGTATTCTTTAGATATCTCATAATTCTTTTGACAACAGTCATGTGTGATTCCTTGGGATTAGTAGAGAATCTTTCAACTATTCCAACTGTATGTGCTATATCTGGTCTAGTATGTACAACATACATGAGTTTTCCAATCATAGATCTATATACGGTCTAATTTACCTCATTTTATTTGTCTTCTTTTGTCATCTTGCATCCGGTTGCCATAGGTGTTCCAACTAGCTTGGAGTCCTCCATCTTGAATATCTTGAGAACCTCCTTCATGTATTTGGATTGTGTGATGTATATGCCTGCATCCTGTTGAAGAATTTGTAGACAAAGAAAGAATTTGATCTCCCCAAACATTGACATCTCAAAATATTTTCTCATTTCATTAGAAAATGATTTACATAACATATCATTACCCACAAATATGATATCATCAACAAATATTTTAGGAATCAAAATTTTATCATCAGTATCTTCTTTTAAATATAGATTATTGTTTCCACTTGTTCTTACAAATCCAATACTTATGAGATATGAGTGAAGTCTTTCATATCATGCTCTTGGTGCTTTTTTCTATCCATACAAGGCTTTTTTTTTGTTTACAAACCATGTTTGTCTTGTCAGGATCAACAAACCCCTCTGGTTGTTCAATGTATACCTCTTCTTCTAGTATTCCATTTAGGAATGCATATTTGACATCCATTTGGTATACCTTGAATCCTTTGTAGGCATCATAAGAAAGTAGAATTCTTACTCCTTCTATTCTAGTAATGGGTGTAAAGGTTTCTCCATAGTCAATACCTTCTTCTTGTGCATATCCCTTGCATACTAATCTTGCTTTGTTTCTTATGACTTCTCCATTCTCATTCAGCTTGTTTATGAATATCCATTTGGTACCAATGGAATTCTTGTCGTCCGATCTAGGTACTAATGTCCATGTATTTTTCTTCTCAATTTTCTCAATCTCTTCATTCATAGCACTGACCCATTCTTCATTTTCAAGTGCATTATTAACAGATTTAGGCTCAAAATCACAAATTAAACATCTAGTGTTCAGTGACTTACTTCTTGTTCTCACTCTAGCATTTTTGTCTCCTATGATCTGGTTTTGTGGATGGTGTCTTCTGACATACTTGGCAAGTATCGGTTCATCTCTTTGTTCATCATTTTGATCATCATCTTGACCTTCATTTTGATCTCTATTGCTCGGAACATCATTTTGAGCAATTTCCTGATTTTCGGTGTTTGTAGCCTGATGCTCGGGTGCAATGTTCTGTCACTTAGGAGTGATACACCGTTGCTCAGAAAGAGTGTCAGTTTCTTCACTTTAGACAAACATGTTGTAGTCTTCTAGTTCTTTCCTATTTTCCTCATCATTTTTCTTAGCAAATTCATCTACTTTGACATTTGCACTTTCAATGATTTTGTTAGAGGTTTTGTTAAGACATTTAAAAGCCTTACTTTAGGTAGAATAACCTAGAAATATTCCTTCATCACCTTTGGAGTCAAGCTTTCCATTTCTATCATCTTTCAAACTATAACATTGACTTCCAAAAATTCTAAAGAAAATTACATTTGGTGTATGTCCATACCATAGCTCATAAGGTGTCTTTTTGGTGTCTTTCTTCAATTGATCTATGTTCAATGTGTAGACAACAGTACTGAAAACTTCCCTCCAAAATGTTTGTGTGATGTATTTTTCTATCATCATTGTTCTGGCACAATCAACAATGGATCTATTTCTTCTTTTAGAAATCCCATTTTGATGTGGTGTTCTTGGTGCAGAAACCTATCTTTTGATTCCATGCACATTACAATAGTTAGTGAATTCATCAAAAATAAATTCTCCTCCTCTATCTGATCTTAAGCATTTTAGTTCCTTGCCACTTTGTTTTTCTACTATATCTTTATACCATTTAAACATCTTGAATGCTTCTGATTTCTCTTTTAAGAACACAACTGTCATCATTCTAGAGTAATCATCTACAAATAGAATGAAGTATCTATCACCATAGAAGATCTTAGTTCTCATGGGTCTGCATAGATCAGTATTGACTAATTCTAGAATAGAATTAGATGTGTAGGTTTTTCTCTCAAAACTAGACTTTGTCATTTTACCTTTTTGACATTTTTTACAAATGACATGGTCGGGTTTTGACATGCTTGGTAAGCCTCTTACTTTCCTTTTATTTCTTATCCTAACCATGTTGTCAAAATTCACATGACATAACCTTTTATGCCACAACCATATGTCTTCATTTCTAGCCATTAAACAAGTGGTGTTAATATCATCAAGATACAATAGGTTACCTTTTTTCTGCTCACTAGTTCTGATCAACCTTCCTGATTCAATAAAGATCTTTGCCTTTTTGTTCTCAAATGCAACTCGGTGACCTGTGTTATTCAGTTGTGAAACACTCAATAGATTATAGTTAAGGCCTTTAACCCAATATGCATTTTCACATCTGATCAGATTATTCAACATTATTGCTCCTTTACCTTCAACCGGACAAGGTGAGTCATTACCCTTTCTTACTAATCCACCATTATAATACTCAAAAGTTTCAAATTTTTCCTTATCTCCAGTCATGTGGTGAGTACAGTGACTATCAATAATCCATACATCATTCTTACTAACCTTAGATATGAGTGCAGTTTCAACATACCTTTCCTCTTCATCTGAATTATCCTTCATAGCAACAAATACCACCTCAATATCTTAATCATATTCGGTGTCAGTATCTCTAGCTTTTTTCTCAGCCAGGTAACAAGATTTCTTCCCTTTGTCCTTGTAGTCTTGGGTATCTCTTCTATTAGATTTTTGGTTGCTTTGGTAATCTCTGTCATCACCTCTATCAAACTTATTTTCATAAGTTTTATCATTACTTCTGTCATCTTTTCTTTTGTTAGGACATCTAGTAGCAAAGTGTCGAATCTCTTTACAGTTAAAACATATCAATGGTAATTTACCTTTGTATCTACCTTTGCCTCTATGAAATTTTATAGCCATTAGTGCTTCAATCTCATCAAGTTCTTGATCATCACTATCACTTTCACTATCATTTCTCATAGTGTGTTTATGACTTGATTTACTTATTTTCAAAGAAGATTTGAATGCAGACTCAATAGATGGTAAGACACTGTTGTCAAATTTATTCATCTCAAATGAAATAATTCTACCAATCAAACTATCTAGAGTGACATTTTTATTTTCTACTGCTCTCATTTCTTGTATAGTAGATACTCTAATAGTATAAATAGGCAGTAAGGTTCTTAGGATTTTACTTACCATTGTTTCTTCTTCAAGTACACCTCCTACTCCTCAGATAGCATTGACTACCTCTTTGAATCTGTAGCTATATTGAGTGATGTTTTCTCCTTCTTTCATTCTTAGGTCATCAAACTTTCCTCTTAGGCTTTCTTCTTTAGCTCTTAGTACATTTTCATCTCCTCCATGTACTAGCTTCAATTTGTCCCACATTTTCTTTGCAGTGGTGCATGTTTTGACATCTTCAAATTCAGCATCATATAGTGAGGAAGCAAGTTCTATCATCATAGAATTGTGCTCATGATTTTCTCTCATTTGATCCACTATCCGACATCCAGTAGGTAACATAAATTCAGTATCTAAGTATTGAGTAACATTATTTCCAATACCTGATAGGTGGAGTCTTATCCTACTTTTTCGTGATGCAAATTTGTCCTTGTTCAACTTAGGCACATCCCTTTTTCTCATCTTGTGATCTTTTGCTTGAGTCTTTAAACTCCCTTTCTAAGCACATAAGCTTTAATACCAATTGTTCAAATAACTAAGAGGGGGGGTGAATGAGTGGTCTCAAAAATAATCCAATAAATCAACCCAAAACTTTATACCATGAATATAAACCTCTAGTTATCTTCAGTCCTACAAGATGTATGCCTTTAAATAATCTTATCAAATAACTACTGCTCAGAGTATATTGTTTATCCTTTTTCTTAAGCTTTAATGAATAGCAGTCTAGTCTTTATCTTAACCTTTACCGAAATACAGTAAATAACTTAGTGTTTACTAAATAATCCTTTTTTAGTAATGTGTAAAGAAAAACATTAAAGAAATGAACCATATACACATTTGACACATGGATTTTTAACGTGGAAGCCCCATTAGGGGAAAAAAACACTTGGGACAGGTAACCCAAAATTTTCACTCTTCTAAAGTGACCTCGATGAAGATCCAACCATGTTATAGGTTACAAACACACTGTTAAGTGCGACCTTGTTAGAGGATTTAAATTTAATAATTTGTCACTTGATATCTGGAATTTACTATTCTATCTTAATGAGAAACTTTTGATACTCCTTAGGATGTATTTCAATATATAAAGGATAGTTGAATCCCACTCTGTTAAGAAATTTTCTGAATCAATGGTTAAACTAAAATAGTATATGATATGTTCATAAATACAAATTAATCTTGCAGATGTTCAGATCTATTGTAAGATGATAAAACCTTTCCGATCAATGGTCTCTTATGTTCCTTTGCTCCACTTCTTTCTGCTCGGTGAATGTTGTTTTCTCTCTGTTGCTTGGTGTCCACAAAAATCTTTAGCTCTGTTATTCATCTTGTATGATCAGGTCTGTATCAAGACTTCTTATCTTCACCAGAATTCTCTTCAGCATCCTCTCTTCATAATGAATTATCTTATCTCTTTTATAGACATGATTTCACCATTTCTAAGTCCTTGTCTTTCTTATTCTTGACGTGATCCGCAAATCTTACCATTCTTTCTTTAATGCTTGCTTTATTTTATCTTGTAGATTTCTCCTTGATAACTGGAATAAAACTAGCTTTAAATATCTATCTTATCTTTAGCTTTTAACTGGTCAATGAAAACAATGTAATCAATTAGTTAACTCCATATTTATCTCCTGCTAGCTAAGTCTTTTGTCATTTCTGATTGGTGTTTAACTCCTTGTTTGCTCGTTCTTGACTTTAGTTGTCCTCGAGCATCTCTATTCTTTGGGGTTGTTTGTCCGTTGGGTAACACTGTGACCTTTAGTTTTGCTCATGTTACACTTTGGTTCTACTTGGTAATGCTTGCTTGGGTATCTTTCTCGGGTATCACTGTGACTCTTCTCGAGGATCTCTATCCGTCAGTGTGCACTGTCTGTCGGTGTTTTTTGTCACTTGGTGTATACTAAAATTTTATGCATTACTGATAACATAACCTTTATCTCTTTGGTTCTTTGAATTCTTTGACAATATGTATATGACCAATCAAATTATATCAAGTTGACATCAATGACAATACAATACAATAACTGATTTAATGTCTTGCATTAACTTTCTGCAGCTCAGTGATCATCAACTTAATATCTTCAAACATTCAATCAGTTATAGTTCATCAGATTATGCAAGAATAAACATTAAAGCATTCAAGTGGTGAATGCAAGGCATCCATCTAGGGTCTCCAAGTCTTCTTCTTAGATCCATTCAAACATTCAATCTTCTTCCTTTGATGCAATATTTCTCTCCCATGATGGCCAAGTAGAGAGCTTCTCAAGTGGCGAAAGGAGGTTCCTTCTTCAAGTGGCATAACTGCATTCATGATCTAGAGATGGTGATTATGCATCTCATACATTGGTGTGGACATCCATTATCTTCCTACATCTTTATTCCAAGCTCAAATGCAAGCATCTTCATGAATTTGTGTGATTGCTACATCCATTCATGAGGGTTTTACACAAGGTGAATCAAACTTATGCCTTCCTTTCCCTTTCAGATTTTCATTTACTTATCAATTTCAAGATTAATTCCTAAACTAGGGCTTGGTCAAGGCAAGCCCCTTTCCACAAACAATTTCCCATTTTCTGTGTGCAAAAATAGGTTTCAGGATCTACAAAGTTGGATTTAGACATTTTTGGGGTTATTTTAGATATCAGAATTAGAAAGTACATAATCACAAACAAAGGGGTGAAGTTGAATCTTGACTTGTACCTAAAAAGTTGACTTATTCCTTAGATGCTCAAATTTTCACAATCGGGAGTTACAAGTGCCAGGGTCCCAAATCCATAACGGTTTCAGTCTTTGACATCTTTGTGATCAAGAATTGTAGTTTCAAGGCATATAACCTCCTAATTCATTTCAAGGTGTTTAAATCTTATCATCAATCATCACACTTGATTTAATCATTGCACTTGATTTAATTATTTAATTCCCGAATCCTAAAATATTGGCAATTAAATCTTATGTCGTTTATTTAATTAATATCCTAGTATGTTGATTAAATAAATAGATAATTGTCAATTAAATATAAAAAGGAATTAAAATTAATAAATTGAGTGAAAATGCATTAAAATCGTGTAAATATTCAAAAATACATTTATGTGTCTGGTCATCAAATTAGAAACAAATCTTTCTTGTCCAGTCAACTAAGTCTCTTCTTCTCCACATTTCAGAAACAATTCAGTTAACTGAGAATTGACTCAGTTAAATCCTCTTTCAAATTTAGAAGTTTCCCGAATGACTGATTAGTCAGTTTAGTTAACTGACTCTCTCAACCAATGGTCTTCCTTGCACATGGATTTTTTTTCTTTGAACCAATCTTGTCCGTTCCTCAAAATTCAATATCGATCATCGATTTGAGAGTAGATTTCCTATAAAAGAAAGCTTCATTTTCATCACAAAGGATCCCCATAATTTTAAGTAGAGTTATTATGTTGTTTTTGTCTCTCATGATCATTAATAATTTAGTATTTTGCATATTTGCAAGTTTCAAATTTTTAAATTAATAACATAGGAATATCCCATTTGGGTTTTTAAAATTAACTAATGTAATAATTGGATGAATCTTCTTGTACTTGCATCATATATTAATAGTCATTTGCAAATCCTTCATTTAGACAGTGTCAAGTCACTGGGTTTCTGATGATCTAAGAGCAAAATCATACTCCTGCCTACTAGAAATCAATAGGTCACTTTAGATTAATCTCTTATTTTTGTAGTTCAATTATTTTGTATATTAACTATGCAATGACCTATTGAAGTGTGTGTTGATAGCTTAGAGATCCAAATTTCACACACACATTTATGGTGCCCACCATGGGGTAGAAAATCTCATTTTTGGCCTCACATTTTGAGAAATTTGCAAGTCTCATTTTTCTATTCCGTACATTCTACTGTCTAGGCTCGTACAAGATTTCTGACGGTGTGATATGAGTAGGAACTAAAACTCATATTGTTTTCAGTATATTCTCGTATTAAGATTCAAGGATAATCGTACAAGTATCTGTTATTCTGGTTTCTAACAACAAGCTTTTCATTTTAGATTTTCTAACATGTAATCATTTGTTGTTTTCTGTTGGTTGATTTACGAAGACTTCTTTTATGAAACACTTTTGCAGGACAATTGATGAAGAATCCAACATCAAACTACTGAAAATGTCTCGCAAGTTGCCTATTCAGGAATCAACTTAACTTTTTTTTTATTTTTATTAAGATAGGAACCTCATATGTAAGACATTAATTAAAGAACCCTATTTTGGGTATGTTTGAAATGGAAATGATGTTAGGAGATTATGCTCTCTCCCTTTCAAGGATGATCAAAAATCTAGAGACATGGTTGTCATTTTTTTGTGATATGATTACCTTATAGAGGACCTATCACAGTGGGAAAAAGTAATCACCCTGTGAGAACAACCCAAGTGAGTACAAGCTAAATCCAAGCCACTCCGACTTTCTATAAATAAATTTCTTCCTTGAGATTAAAGTCTCAGAAGATGAAAACATTTAAGCTTATACTCGGATCTCACCTAACACATAGTGGGGCCCTAGGGTATCAATCACATTTACATGACTATTCATGCTAAGGTGCTTTGTGGGGCTATATGCCTCAATTGCACTTTCATGGAAACAAAGGATGTATTCAAATGGAGACCCTTAATAAGAACCCCAGAATAGTAACCTACCTGGTTCACCCCTGAAAGTGGGATAATCCAAATGCAAGGGAGATAGTAACTCCCCCAACACACTCACCATATCATTCTCCCATTAGCATTTGGAGTCAGATAATACAACATCACTAGACCCATTGTGTGGCTAGTTTTGACCATATTTTGATTAGCTTTTGGGTGTGTGCCTAAATTTGTGAGAAAGGATTTTTCCACTCAGCCAATCTCCTTAGATATAGCATTTTCTTGTTGTGCTTGGGTTACTTTGTTCCAAAATATGTTAAATGTGCTTGAAAACCTAAAACATTGAAATCAAAAATTGAAACTACAAATAGAGAGTGAAAAAAAAATTGTATGACCCTATATCCTAACTCGTACAAGTCATGATCATGCACCTATTTACTCGTATCACCCGCTGGCAGTACTCATATGACCCTATGAGAATAATTGTATGGGAATTTGTATTTCTTGCTCGTTTTGACATGTTTTACCTATCATATGCACTCCGATACGATAAATCTAGTTCCTCGTATCATCTGTAGAGAACACTCATACAAGTCTACACTCACTCGTACTGCATTTTTAAAAATCCATCCTGATCCCCTTTTTGACTTATTTTTACTGATCATATACCTCTGGTTAGGCTTTGTGTTGTCCTCTATATTTTTGAATCCAAAATAGTAAGCTTGGCCTATTTATTGTTGTTAGTCATAATCCATTGGAAGTCTGACTTCTACCACCATGAACCCTAGTTTTTTGGTCTATTCTACTGATCAGTTTGTTGCTTTTAGTTTGATATTCTTTATCTGATTTGTCCTTATTCTGAGTTGTGAGTGAAATTTTGTTAACATTGACTCAAAATTGGAGTCTTTTGCATGTCCTTCTCAGTTGCACATTATCATTTTTCATCATCACCATCAACGGTCTTGGAATTAGTCAGCACTATAGTGTTACTTCAGCACCTGTTGAGAAAATTAGTTGATTCATGCCTATATAAACTAGAGGTTCTCTCAGACAATTTCAAGAGGAAGAGAGATAGAATTTTGCATTTGAAGAAAATCCTATTTTCATAGAACAACCATAAATGGAAAACAAGTCAATCTCCCCTCAAAACTGTAATCACCTAAAAATGGTCACATAAACCCTAGACCCCCAATCTCAACATTTAATCAAGAAACTCTAATCTTGATTAAACCTAAGTCCTAAATCAAATAGGCAAATCATCACAGTCGAACTGATTTGACCTAAACCATAGGTCCTAATTATTTTTCATACTTGATTAATTAATTAATTCTTAAAATCACATTACATTGGCAAATAAACTTTATACTATTATTTAATTGATATTATGACATATTAATTAAATAAAAATTACAAAATTGTCAATTAAATCAAAAAGGAATTAAATTAATTATAAAAACATAAATGTGCATCCAAAATCAATTAATTTATTAAAAATGCATATGACATCATCAAATTCAGTTAACTGATTTATCAAAATGGAAACAATCGAGTTCCACTCAGTTAACTGATTTTCCACTGTTTATCATTTTGGAAACATTTCAGTTAACTGTGAACTGATTTTGGAAGTTTCCAAAATAACTTATCAGTCAGTTCAGTCAACTGACTCTCTCGACCAATCGAATCACTTGCACATGGATTGTGCTTCTTCAATCAAATCTGAGCCACTCTTTTTGTTCAATCTTGACCGTCGATTCGAGAGAGATTTCTATAAAAGAGAAACTATTTTCCCTCACAAAGGATCCTAATTTTTATTAAAGTTATTATACTACATTTTCATCTTATCTTTTAGCATTTTAGCATTCATTTGTTTAATATTGTTGTTTATTACTTTCAAAGCATGCAAATCAATCTAACTGAGAGCACACTTTGTTTTGGGCTTAAAATTGAATCTCTCATATTTCAATTTGGTGCTTCTAAAATGAATCTTAATCAGATTTGAATGAACAACAAATTGCATAATCATTTAGATTAATCAGCATTTTACTTCCAGCATATAGTTTTAAATCCTTCGTTTAGGTTAGTGTGTAGTCACTGATCTTGCAATAACCTGAGAGCAAGCTCATACTCCTGCCTTCTAGAAGGCAACATGTCGACTCTTTCAGACATGCAAGGTGAATGAATCGATATTCATTTCTATATGCAGCTGAAGTATAATGACCATGTTGAAGTGTATGGCTAAATTAGAAGCCCACATTTAGCTATCACATTTCTGGCGCCCACCGTGGGGCAGAAAAGTCAATTTTCTGGCCTCATTATAAACTTTGGTTTTAATTCTATTTTATGTTCACTTTGAGTCAAATCTGACTCTGCCATTGCATTCGAAATGTCATTTTGGTTAAAAATGACTGTAAACATGCCTAGTTTTGCTGAAAATTAAATCTGTTGCAAACTTTTTTTGCAAACAGAGAACATACGGCCTTCTGCACGCATATCGAAAAAAAATTTGCGCTAACCGAGGTATAAATTTTTTAATTAAAAAATTTTATATTTTTTGTTTAACTTAGTATTTTGATAGTTTTTTTTATTCCTTGCGGATGGCTAAGTTAACAATAATTCTTACATTTCATTAAGTGTATGAGATTTCCTAAACATTACCAATGCCTACCGAAACCATGACTTTGTTTTAAGGGGGTCGATGTTTGAATATAAATCAGCTTTGGTTGTACCCCCGCATGACTGTGGGACTAATTTTCAACTGCATCACAGCCTTTCTTCCATCCCGGCTCCGCCTCCTCCAACCTCCTCCCCCTACCCCACGCTTATCTTCCCTCCCACACCTTTTCTTCCCACCACCCACGCACAGCCTGCTCCAACTTCCCTTCCTCCAAACCCTCCACTCCCGATAGTGCCACCCACTCCCCACTAAACTCCAACCTCACTGTGACACTTCCACATCTCCCCTGTGACGTTTCCTTCTCTCCCCCATGTCGTTTCCTTCTCTCCTGCCATCCCTCCATCGCCATTCTCCTCTAGCGCACCACTCTACTATCCCTCCACTCCCCAACCTCCTCCACACCCCACTTCTACTACCCTTCATGCCACCTTCCCCCATCTCCTCTCCAAACCCGCCGCCCACCAGCAAACCCTCTCTCCTCACCTCAAACCCCATTCCCTTCCCACCCCACACTAATATCCACCGCTTCCACCATCCCTCACTTCTTCCTCTGCTACTCTCAAACCCTCTACTGCCCTGGTGGAGTCAAATATCCCTCCAAATAGGCAAATTAAATAGTGACACATGGCATAAATTCATTTCATCTGCCATGGCATCTGGCACGCAGGCAGCCAGTCACATTTTATGCCACGTAGGAGTTCACTTTTGTCAGAAATTTGATGGGTGTTTAAACGTCATTTTGTAGGGATATTGGCATTTTGTGACGGCCTATTGCATGTCAAATTTAACCTTAGACCATGATGACATCATCACACGGTTGAAATTTTTTTAGCCTTCACCATATACATTTTTAAAATTGCAGTCTGATTTTAAACACTCATAACTTGTTCATCCGGAGTCCTTTTTCAGAGAAGTTTTTTTTGATTGGTGGTAGAATTTCACAGAGATTGCAGTGGTGGAGTTATTTTTTTATTTTGATACCTGGATTGATTAGGAATCACTATTTTTGGTGACTATACCTTCCTAATCCTCATTTTTGCAGCTTCTAGAGCCTCGTACAGGCTCATACGGTCATCTTTTTCAGTGATTTTTTTTTAAAACTACATGATTTTCTATCTACTATCTGAATATGCTTTATGTTTTCTGATTTGATGATTTTGATAACGTGGACTAATCTTTTGGCTTGGTTTTTTGAGATCTTATCTTTTTCATACAGCCTAACAGTGGTTTGCAGAATGTTACTCAAGAAGACTAAAACTCAAACTACTCACGAATTGGTTTTGCAAGTTGCCTTTGATCGATAGAACGCAAAACAGTGTGCTTGCATCTTGTTTTCAATTTCTTAAAATAGGAACCCACATGCAGGACTTATTAAAATGAACATTTGTTTGTTATTTTAGGAATGACAATGATGTCAAGAAACTATGCTCTCACCCTTTTGGGATGATCAAAAATCCAAAAACATTATTGTCATTTTCTCATTCTGCTTGAAGTGTCTTTTAGTTTTGTAAATCCTAGGAATTTCATGGATGTATCCTCTCCCCTCACCTTCATGGATCTTGGGTGAAAGAGAAATCCATACAAATCCTTTAGCGTGGCTACCTCCTGAGTGCTTTAACAAAGTCGGTGAGAGTGGATTGCCCAATCGGTAACAGGCTAAAGCCAAGCCCTTTCGAACCGGTATTTAAAAAATGTCATTGTTATTAATGTCACAATGAACAGGTGTTGAATGCATTATACTGGGAAGAAGATCTCCCTCAGTACCCTTGTGGTGCATTAAAACCTACAAAACGCAACTTTTGTAAGCTAGGAGGCCTCCATAATGGAGCTAATCTACTGCAAGTATAACTACCTGAACGGATGTCCTTACTACAACCCTTGGTCTAGTATCCAAAATCCCTATGTCTATTGGCACGGAAGGTCAGAGACCGACTAAGACATCCCACACTTTCACGGCTCTTAGTAGAGACAACGGTCCCTTGGGAAGTGATTACCCTTGGGATTCAAAGCTTGGTGTTCCTGAGAAGTGAGTGCACATGTAAGGAGGAACTCGTGCCTCCAAGCTTCTAAGTTGTTCGCTATGAGTAGACGTGGCAAAACTTTGGTTCAAGTGGGAATTCAACAGATATTGCCCTGGCTATCCTAGGATTGTGGTGTGTCTATTATTTTCTTTTACAACAAACAATCTACATAATGTGTCTTGCGTGAGTGTTCACTGCAACAACAACAATAATAACGATCAAACAATCCTAGAATGGTACACTTTGGATATTTGTCTATCTTGTCTCATTTAAAACTTCAACGATCTTGTTGAAACTCTATTGAAATTCTGTCAAATTGGTTTCAAAAACTTGTCAAAACTTTGTCTTCCATCAGTCTATGCTACTACATTCAGTCTATTCTGAAATTTGTGTTGTCATAACGCTTCTGTTAGTTCACATTGCAACTGCAATCTGTTGTTATTCCAACCTATCACTGTCTTGAAATCTGATGTCGTTACGCTTGTCCAATTGATCGAGTCCTTTGTTCAAACTTATCATCTTTGTCTACGATGTCCTTATACTGGGTTGTGAGAGTAGGTTCATTAACCTTGACTCAAGATCAGAGTCTTTGCTATCTCCATCCTCAGTTGGACATTTATCCTTTGGTCTCTTTGGTCTTGGACTTAGACAACACTTTAGATTTTACCATGGTGTCAGTCAGACGAATCAACTCATCTTATGCATGTGCGAACTAGAAGTCATTTTAGAGAATTTCATGACGAAGACAACCAGGGATTCCCATTTGAAAACAACTCCTTGTTTGGAGAGAACCCTCTCTTTGAGGGAGATTCTCAAATTCCTCCTAGATCACAATCCCTAGAGGACAAGTTACCTAGTCCTAAGATGTCAGAAGAAAGACAAGGTAGAGGCAGGTCTCGATGGAGAGACCTCTCTAATGGTACCAACCCTCGCAATAGTCAACATTCCTCGAGTCCATCAGACCCTGGTCAGGAAGAGATTGATGAATGTCTCCAGGATAAGAGGTTTGTGAAACTCATGAAAACAATCATAAATCAGGATAAGGAACAATATTTCCTAGATCTAGCAGAACAAGACACTCAACTTCCACCTCACTTCAAAGTTGAGGATATCATTGCTAGAGAAGAAGAGACACCTATGACGCTCATAAATAAACAAATGTAAGATATGCAAATGGAATTACAAAAACTCCAAAAGGAAAAAGAAATTCCCAACACAAGGTTTTCTTTAAACACAATCTGTCCTTTTTCTTTTGACAGATATTTGTACTTGCCTCCGTTCCCACACGGGGTTGAAATTCCAAAATTTGATAAGTACAATGGTCAGTCTGATCCACAAGATCACATCCAAGAATTTTGTGCTCTTTGTACATAATTTATGCATGATGAGACATATCTTATGTGTCTCTTTCCTCAGATTTTGAGTGGCCAAGCTATGGAGTGGTTCTCAAAGTTACCCACTGGTATAAAAAATTTTGATGAGCTAATAAATATGTTCTTGCAACAGTACTCTTACAATATCCAACATCCTGTGACGATGATTGATTTATGTAACATGAAGAAAAACATAGGAGAACCCTTTCTGACCTTTCTTCAATGATGGAGAAAGATGTTTTCTAGATATCCATGCATCATGCCTGAATCTGAAAAGATGGATATTTTCACTAGTATTCTGATTCCATAACTAAACTACCCTCTTCAGATGCAATTTCCACCCTCTTTCGAGAAAATGGTGGAAAACGCGATGAAAATAGAAGATGTGCTTGTTAAAAAGGGTGACATTACCCTCTACAAAGAAAACAAGTTTGGTTCCAGTTCCAAAGACAAATCTAAATATTGGAACAAAAAAAAGCATGTGGTAAATGACGGAGTGGTCGATTACTCTTCTCCCTAGTCAAAACCAGTAGTCTTCAATTTGACAAGTGGTTCTAAGGCCCTAAAAACTGCTGAAAATACCGCTAAATCATCATCTTCTAAACGGACCAGTGGTTTGTTGAAAGAAAAACCATGGATTAAATGTAAATGAGACTTTGACTCTTTAGGTGAGTCCTATGAATCTACACTTAAAACTCTACGGGCAAACAAGCTGCTCACATTGCCAGATATCTCCAAACCATATGATCTAGAAATCAAACCTAAATGGTGGAGAGACAATGATTTCTATCAATTCCATAGAAACAAAGGACACATGATAGAAAATTTCATGAGGCTCAAACATGAGATCCAAGATCTCATTGATAACGAAATAATTGCAGTTGATAATCACAACAAGAATGCTGATCATAAGGCATTCAAAGATCCTTTCCTGGACCATCACAAAGGAGAAACTTCTAAGAAAGGCACTCAAATCAATCACACTTATTCTAATGATGACTATAATATCATCAACATGCTTGAGCCATCTCATTCTAAATATTGCAATGTCATCATCGTCAAGCAGAAAGAGAAAGAGTCTCGATCGGCCAACGCAGTGACTCGAGCACAAGCAAAAGTCACCTTGGGGGGTTCTGGATCTTCCAACCCTTCATCATCTTCCAATAAACCATCAGTATCCAAATCCTGGGTACCTCTTAGCAAACAAACCGTTGTGGGTACTTCTAAAGTCTCACAATCCAAACAACTAACTTCATCCAATACTATGGACTATAGCATCGTTGAGCAATTGCAAAGAACCTCTGCCCACATTTCAATCTTCAAACTACTCAAAATCTCTTCATCTCATAGAGAGGTCCTGGATAAAGTGATATCAACTACCAATGTCCCTAAGGACTTGGATCTGGATCAGTTTCAATCCATGGTGGGTCACTTGACCTCGCCACATTACCTATCATTCTTAGAAGATGATGACAACTCTTTAATTCATCCACACAATCTCCCCTTGCATGTCGAAGTCTTGATCCATAAACATCGTGTCAAACGAGTCTTGATAGATGGAGGTGCAAGGTTGAATATTTGTACATATAGGTTAATCGAGAAACTAGGCCTTTCAGAGAACGTCATTGATCCTAAAAATAAAATCACTATCAAGGCGTATGATGAACAAGAAAGATCTTCTAAAGGTCTCGTAACTTTACCAATCCGAATAGGTCCTATTGAGAGGGATGTTACCTTCCAATTTATGGATCTCCCACTGGCCTACAACATCCTATTGGGAAGACCCTGGATCCATGAGATGTAGGCAGTGCCATCAATGTTCCATAAATGCATCAAATTCCCATTCAATGGTGTAGAAGTCACTATTCCTGCAGATACTAGTTAATCCTGTAACGCATTAAGACAAGCAGCGGATACCCTTGTCCCACATAATAGTGAGGCATCCAACTCTGGATCAGCTACAAATTTATTGAAGGAAATGGAAAAGAACCTCAAGATAAAGGACACAGGTATGGGTGGATACATAGTGGAACCTGTACTGTCACTCACATCTCTCCCTAGATCACCTAGGTCTTATGCAAAACTTTTAGAAGAGATGAAACAAACAACATCCCAAGAAATCTATGATGAGACCTTTGTTAAATCCAACACACCATTAGATGATGAATAGGAGGAAAGAGTCATTCTAGCTTGGTTATATAAGGAACCTGACGATAATGAAGATGAACAACATGTAATACCCCCAGAAAAATTCGGTGTGGGGTATAAGGTGGCTTGTAAAATGGGTTATTTGGGTAAAGGACCCATTAGACCTAATCAAAATGTTCTTAAAGAACCCATCTCTGGTGACTATAGATGACCTAAAGATACAACGAGTCTAGGGTTCTTATCCAAGAAAGAACAAAGAGTGAAGAATCACCTAGATAAAGGAAAGGGACATCAGGTTCTGGAAGAAAAAAACACAATAGTAGAAAGCATTGACACACCCACTGGCAAATGGGATGATTCAGATGATTCTAATGCAAAGGATGTGTATCCTTTTCCCATTCCTCCCAATATTTTGGCTCTTCCATTTGATGAAGGTAAACCCCAGGTCAACGCTACTAAAGAGCGCGTTCTAGAGGAATCACCAATGACTTCTGATCAGTCAAAAACTACTGAATCTAAACAAGATCTGGATATAGAAGAAAGGAGTCTAACCATAGAAGAGTTTTTAGGTAGAACTCATCCAAACTGGGGGCAAAGAGTAGATTTCACTCATGTCCTTGATATGAAACCTAATGATGAAACAGACTCCCATGAATACAAGTTTGACAGTCTTTCATAGGGCACTTTATAAATAAATATGGAGACCACACACGAAGTAGGTGAAGGATTAAATGTTAGATCAGACAAATTGGGACCTCCTATTGTTAGGAATAAGGTGTCTCAACCTTGGATAATTCCTATTCTTATTATTTGTTTTGTAAAATGTATTTTCTAGTTAGCATGTTGATGTGTCAGCATCTTGAATTGTGTGTAGGGAGATCCTGGCTGAAATAGTTATGACGGATTCCTATGACATGTAAGAGCTATTTCTAGGAGATTTCAATGACAGGTGAAGACATGCAAGATGTCTGGAAACTGATAAAGTTGAGTACTTTACACTCTTCCCCAATCGTGGGGTTCCTATTTTCTTGGAGAATGGTAAAACCCTAATACGGCTATCCTTGGAAGTTTCCCTAAAAAGCAAAGCACATGATATAAGTGTTTTTTAGGGTTACAGGAAAGGATACGAAAAGAGTGTATTGTTGGTATGATCTGGTGCTATTGGATTTGTCTTAGAGTGTCAATTGTCTCCTAAAAGCACTTGCATTGCAAGTGTGTTGTAACCGTTATGTTGAAGATAATACATTGTGCAAGTTTTGGAGTGCTGGGGTTTTTTACCGAAAGGTTTTCCCCAAGGTAATTAATTGTGTCATTCTCTATTTTCTATATGCATGGTATGTGGCTGCAATATCATTCTTAAAGTAGTTAACGAATCTAAAATTGTAAGGATTTAAAAGAATTTTCACAATACTTTCCTATAGAGAATAGTGTAGGAAGTTGTTTCCGCACCTAAGTTTCCTTACAAGTGGTATCAGAGCCTGATCAACTTTTGATCCTAGTTGTTGGGTAGGGTTTTTTGAGCTAATCTCAAGTTGAGTGGGAGTTTTTTTGTGCAAAGCATTTTGAATCTTATTTGCAGATTGAGATGGGAGCTTCCTCATACAGTAGAATGGAGGTGGAGAAAAATAATGGCACTAATTTTGAGTTGTGGAAACTCAAGATGGAAGACATGCTTGAAGACCACGATCTATGGGAGGCTACTTCACTTGATGTGAGACCTACAGTGATATCTCAAGCAGATTGGGAGATCAAGGATCGGAAGGCCAAGGGTCTCATCAGACTCTGTCTAGTAGATGTTGTTCTTCTGAATGTTCTTGATGAGACTACTGCAAATTCTTTGTGGACACGGCTTGGGTCTGTGTATCAGGCCAAATCCCTGGTGAATAAGTTGTTCCTAAGAAAGAAGTTGTATTCTTTAAGAATGGAGGAAGGTGGATCTGTAACTGATCATCTCAATGCATTAAATTTATTGATTGCACGGTTGGCATCATCCGGTGCCAAGATCAAGGAGGAGGATCGATGTATGACCCTGCTTTGTTCCTTGCCAGATTCATGGGATCATCTTGTGATGGCTCTCAAAAGTACTATAGTCACATTTTGTATGGATGATGTGGTGTCTTCGCTGCTATTTGAGGAGATACGAAGAAAGACTTCATATTCATCTAAGGAAGCCCTTGCTATTCATGGGAGATCCAACGATAAAGGAAAGCAAAATGAAAATAAGTCAAAGAAGGGAAGATCCAAATCTTGTGGGAGTTTTAAGACTCCTAGAAATTCCAAGGAAAAATGTTGGAACTGTGATAAATCTGGGCACTTCTAGAGGGACTGCAAAGAACCAAAGAAGAAGAAGAAAGGCTTAGATTCAGCTTCTGAAAAATCTCAAGAAGATGGAGATGCTTTTATTGCAGCTTTGGCAGCCCATGCATCTAATGATGTGTGGTTAGTAGACTTGGGTGCTTCTTTTCACATGACCTCTCATTGAAACTGGTTCTCAAAATATGAAGAGTTTTATGGTGGAAAGGTGTACTTGGGTGATGATTCTCACCTAAAGATAGTTGGACATGGAAGGGTCACTATTAGATTTCCTGATGGATGAGTAAAGGGAATCAACATAGTTATGCACATTCTGGGTTTGGCATGAAACCTATTATCTATAAGTATGTTGAATGATGTAGGTGTGCAAGTTGTCTTTTTGAAAGATGGATGCAAGATGATAAGAGGTTCTATGGTGCTCGCTAAAGGTACTAGGAGAGGTACTTTGTTTCAGCTTGATGCATGCATTGCTCAGTGCAACATTTCTTCTGTTTCAAAGAAGAGAGTGGCTATCACTTCATCCCCACCATCTGAACAAGCAATAAAGAAGACGGTGGCAAAGGGTTCCGATGGCAGTGCAGTAAGTGTACCTAAGGGTGCAAACACTTTGGAAGGCAAGCTTCCTGCAGAAAAGACAATGTTGTGGCATATGAGATTTGGCCACATTGGTAAGAAGGGTCTTAGGACCTTGAAAACTAAAAATCTCATCGAGGGGCTAAATGATTGTAATCTCGAATTCAATTTATGTGAACACTATGTTTATGGTAAGAAAAATCATGTTCAGTTCTACTCCAGTTATCACAAGTCTTCTGGTATTTTGGATCTTATTCATTTTGATGTATTTGGTCCTATAAAATTTCCTTCTATCTCCAGTTCTATATATTTTTTTATCTTTTATAGATGATTATAATAGGACTTAGATATATTTCCTAAAAAGTAAGACACAGGTTTTCAGTCGGTTCAAGGAATTTAAGGCTCTCGTGGAGAATCAGACTGGTAAAAGAATCAAGTGTGTGAGAACTGATAATGGTGGTGAGTTTTTTTCCATAGAGTTTGAATAGTTCTGTAAAGAACAAGGAATCGAGAGACATAAGACAACTCCTTACACCCTGCAGAAAAATGTAGTTGCAGAGAGAATGAATAGGACACTGATGGAGAAGGCTAGGAGTATGCTTAGTGGAGCTGGTTTAGAACAAAGGTTTTGGGCCAAAGTTGTGGCCACTACTTGCTATCTGGTTAACAGATCTCCTAAATCAGCTCTTGTTGGTAAGACACCCATGGAGGTGTGGTCTGGTAAGAAGCCTTCAATTAGACATCTTCATGTTTTTGGTTATGAAGCTTATGCACATATTCCAAAGGAGAAAAGATCTAAGTTGGAA
>MU227600.1:849806-889272 GCA_018584345.1 Thuja plicata | reverse complement strand
AGTTATATATGACTCCATGCCCTAGGATTGAACACTGGTCTATTTTTGTTCAGTGAGATGACTATCATCTTTTAAATCAAAATCTTTACTTTCAGTTTCGGTCTATTTCAGTAAAAGTTACAGTGAACATTTCCTGTAATTCCACCAAAAGCAAGGTTGAATAATTTAGTGATTTCATTATTCAAAGCTGTTTAGGGGTATTCCCGCCCGAGTTTGTGGAACTCAAAGTGCAGAAGGTTTCAAAACCTTGTTTCTGTTATTCTATTCTATGCTGAGTCAGTGTTAGGGATTAATAGAGTGAACCCTCAGAGGGTATTTTCATATCAGCAAGAAAAGGGAGCAACAGAACGAATGCTCAAATATCAATCTTTGAATTTTTGAAAATCTCTCCATCTCACAAAGAGATTCTGGATAAAGCCTTGTCAATTTCTAATGTCCCTAAGGACTTGGACTTATATCATTTTCAATCCATGGTGGGTCGCTTGACCTCACCCCACTACCTTCCATTTTCGGAAGAATGTGATAATTCTTTGAGTCACCCTCAAATCTACCACTACACATTGAAGTGATGATCCATAATCATTATGTCAACCAAGTCTTGATAGATGGAGGCAGAGGTTGAATATATGTACTTATAAGTTGATAGAACAATTGGGTTTTTTAGAACATGTGATTGATCCCAAGAAGAAGATAATAATAAAGGCATTTGATGAACAAGAGAGATATTCCAAAGGTCTCATAACTCTACCCATCATAGTGGTTCCCATGAAAGAGAAGTCATATTTTAGGTGTTGGATCTTCAATTGGCATACAATATTTTTTTGGGAAGACCATATATCCATGAGAGGTAATTTGTCTTGTCTACTTACCACCAGTTCATAAAATTCCCTATCAATAGGGTTGAAGTCACCATTCATGTAGATTCCATCTATGATTGCAATGTACTAAGAAAGACAACTAATATTCTCATCCCACACAATAGAGAAGATTCTACTTTTGATTCAGCTAGGGATATGATTAAAGAAATGGAAAAGAAGCTCAAAATCAAAGACACTTGGATGGGTGGATACATGATAGAACATGTTATTTCATTGACTTCTCTTGCCACATCACCCAGATCTTATGGGAGACCTTTAGAAGAGACAAAACCATCAACTGCACCATCCAAAGTAATCTATAATGGTAGCTTTATTCAAACACTTTTACCGCTTGAAGATGAAAATGAAGATAAATCTATCCTGGAATGGTTGTATAGAGATCCTGAAGATAATGATGTAAAACATTGTGATATCTCTCCTAAAAAATATGGCAAGGGATATGAGTTGGTTCGACGTATGGGTTATTCAGGAAAAGGCCCTATAGGGTGTAATAAAAATGGTCTCATAGAACCCATAAAACTAAAGTACATAAGATACTACTGGCTTAGGCTTCTTATCATCTGAAGGAAGGAGAAAGAATGACACACCCCCTATAAATGGGATGACTCTTATGAGGAATATGAATATCCTTACCTTTTTCTTCCATGTGTCTTGTCTCTTCTTAATGGGAATGAAGAAAAAAGTCCCCAAATTAATTCTACTGAACAACAAATTCCAGAGGAATGGTAAATGGTTCCTGATCAAACAGAGGCTTCAACCTCTCACCAAAATCTTGATACAGAGGAAGAGAGCATAACTATAGCATAATTTAGGGGAGGACTCATCCTAATTGGGGTCAATGGGTAGACTTTACTCATATCTTAAATATAGTGTCCCAAGATGAAATGGACTCTCATTAGTATGAATTCAATAGTTCATCTGAAGAAACTCTAGATAAAGAGGTCGACATAGTACAACAATACGTGACCAAACTTGAGGTAGGTGAAAGCTCAGGGATTAGGTCTAATAAGTTAGATCCTCAAATCTCTCACATGGGCTTTGATTATTCCATTAGGTCTCTCACCGATTTGAACACATCTATATAGGGTACTAATCTAGGACTCTACTTAACGGTCAAATTCTGTGATGAACATACCATGAATACCCTAGAACCTATTGAATCCTTACAACTCATGCACCCTAAACTCATTGATTGGGATTTGAAAGAACAACCCATGAACATACCTACATTCCCCAATGAGTATACATTAACGTGTTACCTTAACATTGTTGATCCAAGAACCTCTTCCACCAGTGAACCGAATGTGAACATGACTGAAGTAGATATCAAGAACCTCAGTCGGAAAATCAAAATGAAAATAAACAAACATTTTGAAGGCAAAAACCACATTATGGTAGTTTTGAAATAGAAAATATTAAAAATAAAAGATGTATCCAATGGTGAAAACCTCTCTGAAGCGCTGAAGGATGGGGTACTTGATACCTTTCCTATTCACTTCTAGGAGCGATTGTCAGTATTGATAGAGGCAACACAACTTGTTAATATTGGAAATGAAGAGCATCTGCATATAATTCATCTGGCATAATCACTATCAGCAAAAGAGTTAAAAGAATTCACTAAATTCTTTAAAGAAAATAAAATCAACTTCGCATGGACTTACTCGGATATGCCAGGATTGGATCCATATCTCATAATTCACCATCTCTCCATTGCACCTAGAATTAAACCAGTGAAACAAAAATTCACAAAGATGCATCCTCGTGTTGTGCTACTGATAAAAGCTGGGTTGGAAAAATTTCTCAAAGTTGGATTCAGCAGAGCAATTGACTACACAGAATGGATCTCAAATATTGTACTTGTATCAAAACCAGATAAGTATATCTAAGTATGCACTAATTTTAGAGATCTCAACAGGGCATGTCCCAAAGATGACTTCCCTTTTCCATATGATTGTTGATATGATAAACGGATACGAGATATAGTCCTTAATGGATGAATTCTCCAAGTTTAACCAAATCAAAATTGTCCCTGAGGATCAAGAGAAAATAGAATTCACATGTGCATGGGGTACCTTTTGTTGGAACATCATTCCATTCAGCTTGAAAAAAGCATGTGCTACCTACCAGAGGGCTCTAACGACAATCTTCCATGATATGATGCACAAAAAAAAGAAACAAAATGTGGATGATACTTCTATGAATACCATGAAAATATCCACACACCTACAAGATCAAGGCAAGATTCTAGATAGAATGGAGCAGTTTAGACTAAGGTTGAACCTAAAGAAATGTGCATTTGGTGTAACATTCAGTAAACTATTGGGATGCATTGTCTCAGAAAAAGGCATCAAGGTGGATCCAACAAAGGTGAAAGTGATCATGGAAAGGAAATCACAAAATAACATCAACCAAATGACAACACTCCAAGGGAGGATTCAATCGATCAGAAGGTTCATCTCGCAACTGGAAAATAAGGCACAACCATTTAAAAAAACTTTATGCAAGGGAGGGACCTATCAATGGGACGAGGAATGTGACAAGAACTTTAGCAAAATCAAATAATATTTGGAAAATCCACCAGTGTTCTTTCATCCTACATAGGGAAAGCCACTAATTATATAAATATCCCCTACTGTGACATCACTAGGAGAAATCCTTGCATAAGAGGATGCGAACACGAAAGAATGAGCTATTTACTACATTAGTAGAACCTTTGTCTGATATGAGATGAACTATGTAGTGATTGAGAAGGCTTGTCTAGTAGTTGTGTTTGCAACAAAAAAACTAAGGCATTATATGTTGGCACACTTTATAAGACTAGTTGCAAATATTGACCCACTGAAATATCTTCTAAGAAAAGCTACCTCAACTGGAAAATTAGCTAAATGGGTCATGCTCCTCATTAAGTTTGACATTGACTATGTCAAATGTAAAGCTATCAAAGGGAAATCCATCGCAGATCAACTAGATGAATCTCCACTATAAGATGATCAACCCATCAATGTTAAGTTTCTGGATGGACACATTTTGTACATCACTCATTGATACTGGAAGATTTTCTTTGAAAGCTCTTTCACGCAACAAGGCTCATGTGCAGGAATGTTATTCATCACTCCTTAGAGATACTCTATTCCTAAGGAATATAAGATCTTGTTTCATTGTACAAACAACATAGATGAATATGAAGCCTTGGTGAATGGAATTAAATTGGCTATTGAATAGAACATTTCCGAGTTGCATATTCATTGTGACTCTCAACTGGTAATTAACCAAATAAATGATGTCTATCAAACATAGGATGATAAACTCATACCTTAAAAAATAATGGTTGATAATTTCAAAAATTACTTCACTTTCATCACGTTCCAACATATTTTGATGATAGAAAATGATGACATGTTACTGATTGAATGTTTGAAGATGTTACAAAAAGATAATGCAAGACATTAAATTAGTTAATGGATTGTATTTTCATTAATGTCAACTTGATATAATCTAAGAGGTTATAAACAAAGTGTCAAAGACTTCAGAGAATCAGAGAGATAAATATTATGCTTTCAGTAATGCATAAAAGGCAAGCACTCACTAAGTGAATTCAAACACCGACGGCTAGTGGAACCCAACGGACAGAGATAACCAAAAGTTAAGTCACAGTGATGCAGCAAAGAAATCGATGAGCATTTCGAAGAGAAAAATAACAAGCATTATCGACGGCCAGAATTACAGTGTTAACCAACGAGCACAACTTTGTGGAAAATCCCAAGGAGAACTAAAGTGTTGACCGAAGATATCAAAGAGTTAAAACACCGAAGTTAACTGGAGTTTAGAAATGAAAAAATATCTAGCTGGCAGAGCTAAAGATAGACTTAACTGGTTGTTGACATTTTTTTACTTGACAAGTTAAAGCCAGAGATAAGTAAAGGATTTAAAGCTATTTTATCCAATTGGAAAGAAGATTTCTATGAGATAAAATAGGAGTTATGCTTTAAATCAAGATTGGCTAAGATTGCGGATCATGCCAAGAACAAGAAAATAAAGAAGAGAGAAATGGTGATATCATGTCTATAAAGAGACAAATTAATTCATTGTGAATTAAGGGGAGTGAATGAAAAAGAGGATGCTAAAGAGAAACTGGTGAAGAACAACTTCATACAGTCCTGATCAATCAGGCTAAGGAAAGAGCTAAAGATTTCTGCGGACACCGAGAAATAGAGCACAGCATCACCGAGAAGAACAAAAAGTGGAGCAAAGGTATTAAAAAGATATATTGATCAGAATGGTTTAATGAGCTTACAATAGATCTGAAAATCTGAAAGTATAAGTTGTATATGTGAACAAATCATTTACTATTTTAGTTTAACCATTGATTCAGAAAGTCTCTTAACCGATCAGGATTTGAAGATCCTTTCTATCTTGAGATACATCCTAAAGAGTATCAAAAAGTTTTATCCTAAAGATAGAATGAGATGCCCAATATCAAGTGACAAACTAATCTTTTAAATCCTCTAAAAAGGTCACATCTAACAGTGTGTTTGTAACCTTTAACAGGGTTGGATCTTCATCGAGCTCACTTTAGAAGAGTGAAAATTTTGGGCTACCGGTCCCAAGTGGTTTTTTCCTTAACAAGGTTTCCATGTTAAAAATCCATGTGTCAATGTGTTTATGAGTCATTTCTTTAGTTTTTTACATTACACATAACTAATCTAGATTGATCGGTATAAACTAAGCAATTTATAGTTTTTCAGTAAATGAAAGACTGTTATTCGGTAAACATTAAGAATAAGGTTTAAAAGATAACTCTGAGTAGTAGTTATTTGATATGATTATTTGAAGGCATACATCTTGTAGGACTGAAGATAACAAGAGGCTTAATATTGTGGTACTAAGTTTTTGGGTTGATTAATTGGAATATTTTTTAGGCCATTGATTCACCCCCCCCCCCGGCCCTCTCAGTTATTTATAACAATTAGTATCAGAGCTTGTGTGCTTAGAAAGGGATTGTAACAGCTCAAGAAAAAGACCACAAGATGAACAAACGAGATGTGCCCAAGTTGAATAAAGACAACTTTGCACCATGGAAAAGTAGAATAAGACTCCACCTATCAGGTATTGGTAATTATGTTAATTGAGAGAAAAGCATGAGCGTAATTGCCTGATGATAGAACTTTCCTCATCACTCTCCGATGTTGAGTTTGAAGATGTCAAAACCTGCACCTCTACAAATAAAATGTGGGATAAGTTGAAGCTGGTACATGGAGGAGATGCCAATGTACTAAGAGCCAAGGTAGAAAGCCTAAGAGGGAGGTTTGATGACCTAAGGATAAAATAAGGAAACAATATCACTCAGTATAGCTGCAGAATCATATAGGTAGTTAATGTTATCCGAGGAGTTGGAGGTGTACTTGAAGAGGAGACAGTGGTAAGTCAAATCTTAAGAACCTTACTGCCTGTATATGCTATTAGAGTTTCTTCTATACAAGAAATGAGAGCAGTTGCAAACAATATAGTTACTCTAGATAGTTTGATTGGTAGATTGATTTCACTTGAGATGAATAACTTTGATAATAGTGTCTTACCATCTATAGAATCTGCATTCAAATCTTCTTTGAAAATAAGTAATTGAAGTCATAGACACACTATTAGGAATGGTAGTGAAAGTGATAATGAGGATCAAGGACTTGATGAGATTGAAGCACTAATGGAAATAAGATTGCAGAGAGGCAAAGGTAGATACAAAGGTAAATTACCACTTGTATGTTTTAATTGTAAAGAGGTTGGAAACTTTGCTGCAAGATGTCCTAACAGAAGAAAATATGATAGAAGTAATGACAGAACATATGAAAAGTAGTTTGACCGAGGTGATAACAGAGATTACCGAAGCAACTGACAAACTGAAAGAAGAGATACCCAAGACTACAAGGACAAAGAAAAGAAAGCTTGTTACTTAGCTGAGAACAGAGCTGATGATACTGACACTTAATCTGAAGAAGACATTGAGATGGTATTTGTAGCCATGAAGGTTGATTCAGAAAAAGAAGAAGAAACGTATGTAGAAATTGCACTCATAACTAAGGTTAGTAAGAATGATGTCTAGATCATAGACAGTGGTTGCACTCACCACATGACTGGTTATAAGAAAAAATTTGAAACTTTTGAATACTATAATGGTGGTTCAGTAAGAATGGGTAATGACACGCCTTGTCCAGTTGAAGGTAAAGGAACCATAATGTTGAATAACCTGATCAAATGTGAAAATGCTTACTGGGTAAAAGGACTAAATTATAATCTATTAAGTGTTTCACAACTGAACAATACAGGTCACTGAGTATCATTTGAGAATAAGAAGGCAAAGATCTTCAATGAATCAGAAAGGTTGATCAGAACTGGTGAGCAAACAAAAGGGAACCTTTTCTATCTTGATGACATTAACACCACTTGTTTAATGGCTAGAAATAAAGACATATGGTTGTGGCATAAAATATTGTGTCATGTGAATTTTGACAACATGATAAAGATAAGAAATAAAAGAAAATTCAGAGGCTTACCAAGCATGTCAAAGCTCGAGCATATCATGTGCACGAACTGTCAAAAAGGTAAGATGACAAAGTCTAGTTTCAAGAGTAAAGCCCATACATCTAATACAATTCTATAATTAGTCCATACTTATCTATGTGGACCTAGAGGACAAAGAGTTACTATGGAGATAGGTATTTCATTCTCTTTGTTGATGATTATTCTAGAATGATGATAGTTATGTTCTTAAAAGATAATTAAGAAGAATTAAAGATGTTTAAATGGTATAAGGCTATGGTAGAAAAACAAAGTGATAAGAAATTGAAATGCTTAAGGTTAGATAGAGGAGGGGAATTTATTTCAGATGAATTCACTAATTTTCGTAATGAGCGTGGAATTAAAAGACAAGTTTTTGCACCGAGGACACCACAGAAAAATAGAATTATTGAGAGGAGAAATAGATCAAGTGTTGACTATGAAAGAACATTGATGATTGAGAAAAGCATTAATCAAACTTTCTGGAGGGAATTTGTCAGCACTATTGTCTACACATTGAACAGAGTACAATTGAAGACACCCTATCAGCTTTGGTATGGTTACACACCCAATGTAAGTTACTTCAAAATCTTTGGTAGTCAATGTTATATTTTGAAGGATGATAGAAATGGAAATATTGACTCCAAAATTGATGAAGGTATCTTTCTAGGGTATTCCACCAAAAACAAGGCTTATAAGTGTCTTAACAAGTCATCTAAAAAGATCATTGAAAGTGCAAATGTAAAGATAGATGAATTTGCAGAAAAGAATGATAAGGAAAGCAGAAGAGAACCAAAGGAATACAATAAGTATGTTTATACTGAAGAACCTGACACTCTACCCAAGCAACAATGTATCACTCCCAAGAAATAGAACATTGCACCTGAGCATCAGGCTGCAATTACCGAAAATTAGGATAATACTCAAGATGATGTACCAAGAAATGGAGATCGGAACAAAGGTCAAGAAGATGATTAGAATGATGGAAAAAGAGTTGAACCAGAACTTGCGAAGTATGTTAGAAAATATCATCCACAGAATCAAATCATAGGAGACAAGAAGGTTGGAATGAGAACAAGAAGTAAGTCACTAAACACTAGATGTTTACTTTGTGATTTTGAGCCTAAATATATTAATATTGCACTTGAGAATGAATAATGGGTCAGTGCTATGACTGAAGAAATAGAATAGATTGAGAAGAACAATACATGGACACTAGTACCAAGACCTGATGACAAGAATGTCATCGATACCAAATGGATATTCAAAAATAAGCTGAATGAGAATGGAGAAGTCACAAGAAACAAAGAAAAGTTAGTATGCAAGGGTTATGAACAAGAATAAGGTATTGATTATGGACAAACCTTTGCACCCATTTATAGACTAGAAGGACTTAGAATCTTACTTGTTTATGTTGCATTCAAAGCATTCAAGGTATACCAGATGGATGTCAAATCTGCATTCCTAAATGGAATACTGGAAGAAGAGGTATACATTGAAAAATCAGAAGGGTTTGTTGATCCAGATAAGAGGAACATGGTATGTTGACTACATAAAGCCTTGTATGGATTAAAACAAGCACCTAGAGCCTGGTATGAAAGACTTCACTCCTATCTCATTAGAATTGAATTTGTAAGAACAAGTGAAAATAGCAATCTGTACTTAAAAGAAGATATCGATGGTAACATTCTGATTGCTGAAATATTTGTTGATGATATCATTTTTGGGGGAAATGAAATGTTATGCAAATCCTTTGCTAATGAAATGAGAAAATAATTTGAAATGTCTATGTTTAGGGAGATCAAATTCTTTCTTGGTCTACAGATTCTTCAACAAGATGCATGCATATATATCACTTAGTCCAAATACATCAAGGAAGTGATGAAGATATTCAAAATGGAAGATTCCAAACCAGTTGGAACACCTATGGCTACCGGATGTAAGCTGAAAAAAGAAGACAAATCAAATGAGGTAAATCAGACCTTGTATAGATCAATGATTGGAAAACTAATGTATGTTGTTCATACCAGACCAGATATAGCACATGCAGTTGGAATAGGTGCAAGATTATCTGCTAATCCCAAAGAATCACACATGATTTTTGTCACGAGAATTATGAGATATCTGAAGAATGCCAAGGAATATGGCTTATGGTGTAAAAGAGAAGGAAAATTTGAGCTACAAGTCTATACAGATATTGAGTGGACTGGAAACATTGATGACTGAAAGAGCACAACTGGAGAAGCATTCTTCATGGGTGATAGACTTGTCACATGGATCAGCAAGAAGCAAGGATGCATCTCTCAGTCTACTACAGAATTAGAGTATATGGTTGTTGTTGCAAATTGCTCCAAGATTACATGGATCAAACAGTTTCTCGAAGGTATGAATATGAAGATGCTTGAAGCAGTGATTATCTATTGTGATAATACCAGTGCAATTAACATTTCAAAGAATCCAATCATCCATGCTAAGACTAGGCATATTTCTATCAAGTATCTCTATCTAAGAGAACAAGTGCAAGCAAAAGAGGTGATATTGGAATATGTTCAATCAAAGGAACAACTAGCTGACATCTTTACCAAGCCATTACTGAAAGATACATTTGAGTACTTTAGACAGAGACTAGGGGTACAACCCTTGTCTATCGGTCAGTAAGCTAACTAGGAGGCTGCAGCATCCTACACACAATCAAAAGATCATTCATGTTGATGCAAGCACCAAGATGAATGGAAACACATACATCTATACACAGCATGGTAAAAATCTACACCGAACACCAGAGATGATGTATTGTTGATGGATAGGTAAATTCAAGGAGTATATTATAAAAAGGGAATGGAAGATGATATAGAAGAATTGTTTGGCATTGTTGTCAAAGGGAGAGAGATTCTCTTTATCATAAGGGAGAGAGATTCTCTTTATCATGAGGGAGAGATGATCTCATTATCAGGAAAAGATTATATCATTATCCATGAAGAGAATTTCCTAAGAATCAAAAGGAAGAGTTAATCAATATCCAAAGGGAGAGATTGATTACATATGAAATATCCATCTAAGGGAGAGAATACATCTAAGGGATACATTGTTGTCAAAGGAAAAAGAGATTATCAAGAAGAGGAACAGCTAAGGCAAAGCACATATCAAAAACAAAGACATAAGTTGCTACATCTATCCAGTGAAGGGATTAAAGATTGAAGAAACCCATTCTAAAAGAAACAAATCTAAGATATATGAGCTTACCAAGAGCCAAAAATTTGTAATAGTTACAATAGAAGATATTGATGAAACTGTTATATTTCATATTGTATTAGTAATAATATAGTGTGATAATGTAGTGTGTTTCTATCAATGCCAAAGGGAGAGATTGATGACATGTAACTGATTGAATGTTTGAAGATGTTAAGTTAATCACCAAAATGCAGAAAGATATTGCAAGACATTAAATCAGTTAATGGATTATATTGTCTTTGATGTCAACTTGATATAATCTAATCGGTTATAATCAAAGTATCAAAGACTTCAGAGAATTAGAGAGATAAATATTATGTTTTCAGTAATGCATAAAAGACAAGCACTCACTAAATGACTTCAAACACCAACGGATAGTGGAACCTGACGAATAGATATAACTAAAATTTAAGTCACAGTGATGCCCAAGAAAAGAAACCAACAAGCATTACTGAAGAGCAGAATCACAAGCATTACTGATGGCCAGAATTATAGTGTTAACCGACAAGCAGAACTTTGCAGAGAAGCTTGAGGAGAACTAAAGTGTTGACCAAAGCTATCAAAGAGTTAAAATACCAAAGTTAACTGGAGTTCAAAAATGACAAAATATCTAGCTGGCAGAGCTAAAGATAAACTTAACTAGTTTTTGACATTGTTTTAATCGACAAGTTAAAGCCAGAGATAAGTAAAGGATTAAAAGTTGTTTTATCTAGTTGGCAAGAATATTTCTATGAGATAAAATAGGAGTTATGCTTTAAATCAAGATTGGCTAAGATTTTGGATCACACCAAGAACAAGAAAATCAAGAAGAGATAAACGGTGATATCATGTCTATAAAGAGACAACTTAATTCATTGTGAATTAAGGGGAGTGAATGAAAAGGGTATGTTGAAGAGAAACTGATGAAGAAAAACATCATACAGTCCTGATCAATCAAGCTGAGGAAAGAGCTAAAGATTTCTACGGACATTGAGCAATAGAGCACAACATCACTGTGTAGAACAAAAACTGGAGCAAAGCTATTGAAAAGATATATTGATCAGAATGGTTTAATGAGCTTACAGTAGATCTAAAAATATGCAAGTATAATTTGTATATGTGAATAGATCATTTACTATTTCAGTTTAACCATTGATTTAGAAAGTCTCTTAACTGATCAGGATTTGAAGATCCTTTCTATATTAAGATACATCCCAAGGAGTATCAAAAAATTTGATCATGAAGATAGCATGAGATGTCGGATACCATTTGACAAACTACACTAGGTTTTTTCATAGAAGGTAGCATACAGATGCCCGATATCAAGTGGAAAACTAATCTTTTAAATCCTCTAACAAGGTCACACCTAACAGTGTGTTTGTAACCTTTAACAGGGTTGGCTCTTCACCGAGCTCTTTTTAGAAAAGTAAAATTTTTGGGTTACCAGTCCCAAGTGGTTTTTCCCTTAACAGGGTTTCCACGTTAAAAATCCATGTTTCAATGTGTTTATGAGTCATTACTTTAGTGTTTTGCATTACACATAATTAATCTGGATTGATCGGTATACACTAAGAAATTTACTATTTTTTGATAAATGAAAGACTTCTATTTGGTAAACATTAAGAATAAGGTTTAAAAGATAACTCTGAGCAGTATTTATTTGATATGATTATTTGAAGGCATACATATTGTAGGACTGAAGATAACTAGAGGCTTAATATTGTGGTACTAAGTTTTTGGGTTGATTAATTGGAATATTTTTTAGGCCATTGATTCACCCTCCCCCCCCCCCCAGTTATTTCTAATAGAAAATAGAGATGTCGATGTATTGGCTACACTGGCTTCCTCACAACAACAATGATACTTTCGCTATGAGTTCTTAGGTGGAAGAGCTACATTTCCCAACTTATAACTCCCCTATATCCCAAATGATATTTTTGTCATAGGAAAAGAATCATCCCACTACCACCATATTTATGCTTACCTATGCCATCAGGTCATCCCTGATGAACTAACCCATAATGAAAAATGAAACTTGATCTGCAATGCCTCATGGTATGTTCTCATAGAAAATGACTTGTATAGACGAGGACTAGATGGTACATTGCTTAGGTGTCTTGAAAAGGAAGATTCCAAATATGTGTTAGCTGAGGTCCATGACAGTATTTGTAGTTCTCATTCTAATGGTCTCACTATAGCTCAAAAACTATTGAGAGCTAGTTACTATTGGCCAAACATGGAGGAAGAAGCAATTAGAAACTCCAAAACTTCTAAGAGATGTCAACTGCATGGCAATATTATACATGCTCCAACTAGGGACCTTATTCCTTTTATCACACATTGGCCCTTTCAACAATGGGCATTTGACCTAATTGGGTAGATATATTTTTCCTCTTCAAATGGACATAAGTTCATAATAATGGCCACATAATACTTCACTAAGTGGGCTGAAGCTATCCCACTCACAAAATCAATAGGACAACAAGTTGCCCTATTCATTTTGAATCACATAATTTGTCGATAAGGTATCCCTTCATCCATTATAATTGATAGTGCAGGGCAATTTAAGAACAATAATATAGATGAACTCTATGATAAGTTCAAAATCAAGCAACATTATTCTTCTATCTACTACACACAAGGAAATGGGAAGGTTGAGGCCTCAAATAAGAATCTGGTGAAAATCTTGCATCGCACTATGAATAAGTCAAGAAAGGATTCGCATCTATAGATCAATCATGCATTATGGGCCTATAGAATGAGTATTAGAACACCTACTAGAGAAACACCTTTCTCTCTAGTATATGGAATAGAAGAAATCCTTCCCATAGAAGTAGAAATCCCATCTCTAAGGGTTTCTCTGTATAGACTGATCAAATATGAAGATCGTAGGGCCTCAAGACTATAAGAGCTAGAACTGTTGGACGAATGTTAGGAAGTGGTGTTTGATCATCTCCAATCATATGATAAGATAATGTCAAGATTATACAATAATAAGGTCAAGCCTAGAGAGATTCAGGTTAGTGATCTGCTATTATGAGAAAATCCCTACAATCAATTACATCGAGAACAAAAGGGGAAGTTTGACCCCAACTGGTTGGGTCCGTATATTATTACTCCAAAATTTGTCTCTAGAGCCTATCAACTCTCTACACTAGAAGGAGAATAGCTTTGGGAGCCCATCAACACTCTCCACCTGAAGAAGTTCTATACCTGAGTATTCCCAGTGTCTAGCAGCATGTACATACCTATAAAGTCCTGAAAAAAAGATAGAAAATGTGAAAAACATCTTGAAAAAAGATAGAAATTAGAAAAAGTCCTAAAAATGATCATCCTGGTGAAAAGCTAGCAATAGGCACCTTAATGAATCAACAAAAAATTCCAAAAAAGGGAAAGAAAAAATGAAAAAGAAGGAAAAAGTGCCTCGGTGAAAATCTGGTAAACAGGCGCCTTGGTAGCAAAAATAGAATCTCTTTCAAGTAGGTGAAAACCTGGTAAAGAGGTGCCTCTTGTACTCAAGTACTCCATTTATCAATGCTATTCTTGGCATCCCTTTGCTTAATTTTGTACATAGCTTTCAGTCACTTTCATGATATATTAGTTCTTCTAAGAACCCTAGTAGCTTGAAATCGATCAAATTCATAGTCTTGGGGCAATCGAATCGACTTTGTCCCAGCTGCCTAAGTCAAGTAAGTCATCTTACATTGAAGCTTGTTACTAGTGGGAAAGTGCCCCAATTTGATCAATTTGATGAACCGAACCAGATTCTATTTCTTATTCATTCCTAAAGGATATTTTTTCATTGACACAATAGTGTTTCTCAACACCCTAATCAACAGTGTTTCTTAACACAACTTATTTGGACACATCTTTGTTTATCAACACACATTGGATAATATGACATAAAATTAACACCGGCTTAATAACAATCAAGAACTATTCACTCACAAGCACAATGGTGTTTCTCAACACCCTACATAGACAAACGCAAAACTCTCACAAAACCTACTAAAGATATGTTGAACTTTTCTTGGATGTTGTATGTTATCAATTCTTTTTGCTAAATATTTTCTTTGATTGTTTCTTGTTGGTGTAGTCCTAATGATCCGGCAATGTCAATTAAAACTAGGTGTCTATGATTAGAGCTCCCAAATCAAGGTGGAAAAGCCTCAGATACCTTGACTTCGTTTACTTTCATTCCAAGGTGAGGTCAAAAATATATCCTTGACTATTATTAATCTGTTTGTTTATGCAAGATCATACTCATGGTTATCTCAGCTTTGTATGGCTCGATGTTGGTGAAGTCTTGCAACATTAACTGGAAATAATGTTCATGTCATCTTGGCTTTTATGCCTCAATGCTTATGTTGGCTTCCCACATTTTATCCGATGAAAGACATACTCATATCCTTATGGTCACAGTGCCACCAGTAAGGGTTGTATCGACTCCAATGTCCCAAATGCTTGATGATGAAAATTTTCAAATCAAAATCCAATGACTAATTCCTAGGTTGCATTCATGTTATTTTTTCCATTATAGTTGCATGGTGTCATAATAGTATAATCTCTCTCTCTCCAATGTGGGATCTAAAACTTGAATCAAAAGTTATCTTCTCTCTCTTCAAGTGCTCAATTGTGTGTCATTAGAGACATGATTGAGTACTTGCGTAATTGAAAAAAAGGAATTTCATAGATTGGATGTTAGAAGCATTGCACATTATATACAAATATTACATATCCATTGTATAATCAATTTTCATTCATATATATGCATCACAAAATAAATCAAAAACATCACAAATGCATTGCATCATCATCAGTAGTATCATATTTATTCATTTGAAAATCAAATCAACATTACATTTATAGATGCATCTACATAGTCATCCATGAGAATCATAAGCATACAAGATCATAAAAATAGGTGCATCCATATAGAACACCATAAGGAAATAAAAAATCTCATAAACATCAGCGAACGCAAGTATGATGAGATCAAATCATATGTATTTTTATATATAATCAGTGTCAGGGAGTACATCAAAATCTAAAGATATACAAAATATGTCATCAAAGAAAGTCATCATATACAAAGCCAAAAATGGGTACAAAACTAGGAAATATCAACAATGTAAAAACAAAAGGAGCTAGCTCTCATCCATATCCTCGGCATTAGCAGGAATATGTGGAGGTAGAGGTGGTAGAGGGATGATCTCATCATCCTATGGCATACGAGCACCCTCTGATCGAGCCATATACTATGAAAAAGGGACAACATGCCTATCTAATGGAATAGAAAATCTATAGGCTGCAACATAATAAGATGCCCTACTCGTCTAGTGTGTGGCCACATGCTAAATCTAGTCATGCTCGGCGGTCAAGATGGTGATCCTTTAGTCTCACTCAGAAGTCAAGGTGATGATCTGTTAATCATGATTGGCAATAAGATCATTTATCCATAGATCTCACTCTGATATCCTAGCCTGAGCTACGGCTACCTCAATTTGTAATCTGCAGACTCTCTTCCTCAATGTATGAATAACATCCTAAGGTTTCCTTTATCTTTGGGCCTCTTCCTCACCCTCTCCTCTTGATTCCTACTCTCCCTACTCATCCCATTGTTGTCACACCTATCATGAAGCCTCGTTAAAAATAGGGGCATCCTATCCACCAACAAGTGAATCAACCCCCACAGAACCCAAAGTCCCTCCCTCACCCCTCTACCTCTGTCCAGTAGCTAGTGTTTCTCTACTCAAATTTACACTATTGTCTCCTCATGGTTGAATAGGTACTTCCATCAAAATCTCAGCTTGGGAAGAATCCACCTCATCGATCCTAGGGGCAGGGATAGTTGGATCTAAAACTGGGGAAAGGGTGACAAGCAATGTAATCTCTATACTTAGGTGTCACCCCAGCATCTCCCACATCATCCAAGTAATCCCATGTGGCCTAGAATAAACCATGCAAATACATAGTTGTAGCGTATACCAATCGAGGGGGCCATCCTAAATGAACTTCATCTGCAAATCGGACATACGTAGTAAAATTGGATGGTACTTCTTGTGGCATGTCATACTAAATATGTACATGTGATACTACAAATCTCTCTACAATGGCAGAGGTGTGACCAATCAAGGG
Organism: Thuja plicata; assembly: GCA_018584345.1. Taxonomy (NCBI): domain Eukaryota; kingdom Viridiplantae; phylum Streptophyta; class Pinopsida; order Cupressales; family Cupressaceae; genus Thuja; species Thuja plicata. The sequence goes on along the minus strand of MU227600.1, from coordinate 872,497 downwards.
GTGGGTGATAAACATGTCTCGGCTCTATGATCGCCAATCACCCCATGCCTTTTTAGCCCTATATGGTCTCCAGGTGATAATTATGAGTTGATCTAGATGCCTTCTCCAGTACCCTATATTTCCCAAGTTATTTTATATGAGGTATCCTACATATGCGTAAATATATAGATTCCCATCATGTCGAGCATCATCAACTACGAGGTTGCAGATGGGAAGATGCTCTCATGTCAAGATCTAAAGTACCAATACTCATATTTTGAAGATCTTGTCCTTGCGATAGACAATATCATGTAGCTCATGGTACAAATGAGCTAACAAACATGATCCCCATCCTAGCTTTGTATGCATATCCAGCAACTCCTCCAGAATCAGACCCCACTGATGAACTATAAATTATTGAATGTTTGAAGATGTTAAGTTGATGATCACAGAAAGTTAATGCAAGACATTAAATCAGTTAATGTATTGTATTGTAATTGATGTCAACTTGATATAATTTGTATGGTCATGTACATACTTCTAAATACTTCAAAGAACCAATGAATCAAAGGCTATGATATCAGTAATGCATAAAATTTAAGTGTTCACAAAGTGACTGTATACACCGACGGAGTTCACACCGACAGACAAAGCAAACCAATGAGAGCAAAGTCACAGTGTTACCCGGTGAACAAAAGCACAACATCACTGACAATTAAAGTCACAATTTTACGAGACAAGAAAAGCACAGTGTAACCCGATGGGCATAATTATAGTGTTTCTCGACGAACGGAGATCTCGAAGACAACTGAAGTCTCACCGACAGAACAGTCAGTTGTCCCTGACAACTAACAAAAGTATTGACCAACGGAACAAAGAGTTTAGAAATGACAAAAGGCTTAGTTGTCAAGAGCTAAACATAGACTTAACTGGTAGTTATCATTTTTTTAATCAACAAGATAAAGCCATAGATAAGTAAAGGATTTAAAGTTGTTTTGTCCAGTTGGCGAGAAGATCTCTACGAGATAAAATTGGATTTTTTCTTTAAATCTAATTGGCGAGAATTATGGATCACGCCAAGATCAAGAAAGCCAAGAAATGGTGAAATCGTGTCTATATAAGAGACAAGCTAATTCAATGTGAATTAGAGGGAGTGACAAGAGAATAGATGCTGAAGAGATTCTGAAGGAGAAGAAAGTCTTCATTCAAACTTGATCAATCAAGCTGAGGAAAGAGCTAAATTCTGTAGACACCGACGAACAGTAATACAGCATCACAGAGAAGAAAAGTGTGGAGAAAATGTATTGAATTGATAACATTGATCAGAAAGGTAATGCACTTACAATAGATCTGAAAATCTACAATTTTAGTTGTATATGTGAACAGATCAATTTATTGTTTCAATTTAACCATTGAAGCATCAAGTCTCTTAACTGAGCAGGACTTAAAAGTCTTTTCCAATTGAGATACATCCCAAGGAGTATCAAAAACTTTGATCATAAAAAGTAGCATTGGATATGCCCGATACCTATTGATAGGCCAAGTGAGTGTTTGATCAAGGATGGTAGCATTAGATTGCAGATAATAAGTGACAAACTATTCATTTAAATCATCTAACAAGGTCACACCTAACAGTGTGTTTTTAACCTTTAACAGGGTTGGCTCTTCACCGAGCTCACTTCAAAAGAGTGAAAATTTTGGGTACCGATCTCAGTGTTTTGTCCCTTAACATGGTTTCCATGTTAAAAATCCATGTGTCAATGTGTTTATGAGTCATTACTTTAGTGTTTTGCATTTCACATAAGTAAATCTGGATTGATCGGTATACACTAGTTATTTACTGTATTTTGGTAAAGTAACAGACTGCTTATCGGTAAACATATAGTAGAAGGTTTCACAAATAATTCCAACAAGTAGTAATTTGATATAAGTATTTGGAGGCATTCATCTTACAGGACTAAAGATAACTAGAGGTATAATTTTTTGGTACTAAGTTTTAAGGGTTGATTATTAGAATATGTTGAGGCCACCAATTCACTCCCCCCCCCCTTAGTTATTACTAACAATTGGTATCAGAGCTTTTGTTCTTAGAAGAAATGTTTTAAGACCTAAGCTAAAGATCACAAGATGAACAGACAAGATGTGCCCAAGTTTAACAAGGAAAACTTTGCTTCATGGAAAATCAGGATAAGACTCCACTTGTCAAGTATTGGAAATGATGTTATTCAATACTTAGATACTGAATATGTGTTTCCCATAGAAGCACTCATAGTTGAACAAATGAGAGAGAAGCATGAGTACAACTGCATGATAATAGAGCTTGCTTCCTCACTCTCCGACGCTGAATTTGAAGATGTCAAACCATGCACAACTACAAAGCAGATATGGGATAAATTGAAGCTTGTACATGGTGGTGATAAAAATGTTCTGAGAGCCAAGGCAAAAATCCTTAGAGGAAATTTTGATGATCTCATATTGAAAGAAGGTGAAAACATCACACAGTACAACACAAGAATCAAAGAGGTAGTCAATTATATCCAAGGAGTTGGAGGTACACTAGATGAAGAGACAGTGGTAAGTAAAATTATAAGAACCTTACTTCCTACTTATGTTATTAGAGTATCTTCCATACAAGAAATGAGATCAGTAACAAATAAAAATGTTACTCTAGATAGTTTGATTGAAAGACTGATTTCATTTGAGATGAATAAATTTGATAATATCGTCTTAGCAAACATAGAGTCTGCATTCAAATCTATTTTGAGAATAAGTAAATCAAGTCATAAACACACTATGAGAAAAGATAGTGAAAGTGAAAGTGAAGAAGAAGATCTTGATGAAATTGAAGAACTTATGGCTAGAAGAATGCAGAGAGGCAAAAGTAAATACAAAGGTAAATTACCACTTGTATGTTTTAATTATAAAGAGATTGGACACTTTGCTGCAAGATGTCCTGACAGAAGAAAAGATGACAGAAGTAATGACAGATCATTTGAAAAAGAAGTTTGACAGAGGTGATAACTGAGATTATAGAAGCAACCAAAATCAAAAAAAAAGAGATACCCGAGACTACAAGGACAAAGGAAAGAAGGTCAGTTACCTAGCTACATGCAAAGATGAAGATGATAACACCAAATCTGATGAAGACATCGAGATGGTGTTTGTGGTAGTAAAAGATGATTCAGATGAAGATGAAGAAAGGTATGTAGAATCTGCACTCATATCTAAAGTTTGTAAAAATGATGTCTGGATCATAGATACTGGTTGCACTCACCGAATGACCGGTGGTAAATAAACATTTGAAACTTTTGAACACTATAATGGTGGTTCAGTAAGAATGGGTAATGATACACCTTGTCCAATTGAAGGTAAAGGAACCATAATGTTGAATAACCAGATTAAATGTGAAAATGCTTACTAGGTTAATGGACTGAATTACAATTTGTTAAGTGTTTCTCAGTTGAAAAATTCAGGTCATAGAGTGGCATTTGAAAATAAGAAGGAAAAGATCTTCAATTAATTAGGAAGGTTGATTGGTACCAGTGAGCAGACAAAAGGTAACCTTTTCTATCTTGATGACACTAACACCACTTGTTTGATGGCTAGAAACAAAGACTTATGGTTGTGGCACAAAATATTGTATCATGTGAACTTTGACAACATGATAATGATAAGCAACAAAAGGAATTTCAGACACTTATCGACGATGACTAAGCCCGAGCATATCATGTGCAAAAATTGTCAAAAAGGTAAGATGACAAAGTCTAGTTTCAAGAGAAAAACACATACATCTACTACAATTCTATAATTATTCCATATATATCTATGTGGATCAATGAGGACAAAGAGATACTATGGAGATAGGTATTTTATTCTCTTTGTTGATGATTTTTCTAGAATGATGATATTCATTAAAAGATAAATCAGAAGCATTTAAGATGTTTAAATGGTACAAAGCAATAGTAGAAAAACAAAGTGAAAAGAAATTGAAATTCTTAAGGTCAGATAAAGGAGGGGAATTTACTTTAGAATAATTCACTGACTATTGCAATGAGCATGGAATAAAAAGACAGGTTTGTGCACCAAGGACACCATAGCAAAATAGAATTGTTGAGAGGAGAAACAGATCAATTGTTGACTGTGCAAGAACATTGATGATTGAGAAAAGCATCACTCAAACTTTCTGGAGGGAAGTTGTCAGTATTGTTGTCTACATATTAAACAAAGTACAATTGAAGAAGAACACAAAGAAGACACCCTACGAGATTTGGTATGGTCATACACCCAATGTAAGTTACTTCAGGATCTTTGGTAGTCAATGTTATATCTTAAAAGATGATAGAAATGGAGCTCGACTCAAAGAGTGATGAAGGTATCTTTCTAGGGTATTCCACCAAAAGCAAGGCTTATAAATGTCTCAATAAAACCTCTAACAAAATTGTTGAAAGTACAAATGTAAAGATAGATGAATTTTAGAGAAGAATGAAAAGGAAAGCACAAAAGAACTAGAGGACTATAACAGGTTTGCTTACAATGAAGAACCTGACACTCTACCTGAAAAACAATTTATAGCTCCTGAGCAACAGAATATTGCAACCGAGCATCAGGCTGCAAATACTAAAATCAGGATATTGCTCAAGATGATGTACCAAGTGATGAAGATTAGAATGAAGGACGAAATGATGATCAAGATGATAAACAAAGAATTGAAACTATACTTGCTAGGTATGTCAGAAGGAACCATCCATAGAACTAGATCATAGGAGACAAGAAGGCTGGTATGAGAACCAGAAGTAAGTCTCTAAACACAAGATGTCTAATTTGTGATTTTGAGCCAAAATCTATCAATGTTGCACTTGATAATGAAGAATGGATTAGTGTTATGAATGAAGAAATTGAGAAGATTGAGAAAAACAAGACATGGCCACTTGTACCAAGATCAGATGAAAATAATTTCATCAGTAAAAAATGGATATTCAGGAATAAGCTGAATGAGAATGGAGAAGTCACCATAAACAAAGCAAGACTAGTATGAAAGGGGTATGCACAAGAAGAAGGGATTGACTATGGAGAAACCTTTGCACCCATTTCTAGGATAGAAGGAGTGAGAATATTACTTGCTTATGCTACATTTAAAGGATTCAAGGTATACCAGATGGATGTCAAGTCTGCATTCCTAAATGGAATACTTGAGGAAGAGATATACATTGAGCAACCAGAAGGGTTTGTTGATCCAGACAAGAGGAACATGGTATGTATATTACACAAAGCCTTGTATGGATTGAAACAACCACCAAGAGCTTGGTATGAAAGAATTCATTCCTATCTCATAAGTATTGGATTTGTAAGAACTAGTGAAAACAGTAATCTTTATTTGAAGGAAGATATTGATGCTAACATTTTGATTGCTGAAATATTTGTAGATGACATCATATTTGAAGGAAATGATATGCTATGCAAATCATTTGCAAATGAAATGAGCAAAGAATTTGAGATGTCTATGTTTGGAGAGATCAAGTTCTTTCTTGGTCTACAGATCATGCAACAAGATGAAGGCATTTTCATTACACAATCCAAATACATCAAGGAAGTGCTTAAAAATATTAAAGATGGAAGATTCCAAGCTAGTTGGAACACCGACAGAAACTGGATGTAAGCTGAAAAAGGAGGAAAAGTCACCTGAGGTAAATCGGACTTTGTATAGATCAATGATTGGAAAACTCATGTATGTTGTACATACTAGACCAGATATTGCACATGTAGTAGGAATAGTTGCAAGATTTTTTGCTAACCCCAGGGAATCACATATGACTGTTGTGAAAAGAATCCTAAGATATCTGAAGAATACTGAGGACTATGGCTTATGGTATAGAAGAGAATGAAAAATTTAAACTTAAGGTCTTTACCGACGCTGATTGGGATGGAAACATTAATGACCGAAAGAGCACAACTGGAGGAGCATTCTTTATGGGTGAAAAACTTGTCACATGGATTAGCGAGAAGTAAGGATGCATCTCTCAGTCTATTGCAGAAGCAGAGTATGTTGTTGCTACTGCAAACTACTCAAATATTGCATGGATCAAACAGTTACTGGAAGGTATGCATATGAAAATTATTGAACCAATAATTATCTATTGTGATAATACCAGTGCAATTAACATTTCCAAGAATCCATTCATCCATGCTAAGATAAAGCATATTGCTATCAGGTATCATTATTTGAGAGAACAAGTTCAAGAAAAGGAGGTGATACTCGAGTATGTGCAATATAAGGAACAATTAGAATATATATTCACCAAGCCACTGCCCAAGGATACATTTGAGTACTTGAGAAAGAGACTAGGGGTCAGACCCTTGTCTACTGGTCAGTAAGATGACTAAAAGGCTGCATCAACCTACATATTATCAAAATATCATTCATGTTGGTGCAAGCAAAGAGATGGACTTCAAAGATACATTTGTACATAGCAAGGTATTTATCTACACCAAGCACCAGAGTTGTTACATTTATGATGGATTGGGAAATTCAAGGAATATATTATGGATAGATAGGATTGTTTGGCATTACTGCCAAATATTTGTTTGGCATTTATGTCAAAGGGAGAGATTATAATATCCATTATCACATTATCCAAAGGGAGAGATGTAACCAGAAAGGGAGAGTATATACAAAGGGAGAGATTGCTAACAAAAGAGAAAAGAGACATCAAAATAAAAGTACAGTCAAATGGAGAGAGTTTGACACAAGAAGAGAACACATCACATCAGAAGAAGAAATATTCTACATCTATCCAGTGAAGGGATTGAAGACAGAGAGAGAGTTGCAAGAATAAAATCTAAGCTATGTGAGCTTACCGAGGACCATATATTTGTATCAGTTATCGTACATAAGATTGGTAGTTTGATGAACTTCAGCTGTTATATTTCATATTATATTAGTGATAATATAGTGTGATAATGTATTTTGTTGCCATCAATGCCAAAAAGAGAGATTGATGAACTATAACTAATTGAATGTTTGAAGATGTTAAGTTGATGACCACATAAAGTTAATGCAAGAAATTAAATCAGTTAATGTATTGTATTTTCATTGATGTCAACTTGATATAATCTGTATGGTCATGTACATACTACTAAAGACTTTAAAGAACCAATGAATCAAAGGCTATGCTATCATTAATGCATAAAATTTAAGTATTCACAAAGTGATTGTATACACCAACGGAGTGCACACCAATGGATAGAGAAAACCAATGAGAGAAAATTCACAGTGTTACCCGACAAACAAAATCATAGCATTACCGATGAGAAAAGTCACTATGTTACCCAATGAGAAAAGCACAGTGTAACCCGACGGACAGAATTACAATGTTACCCAATGAACAGAAATCTTGAAGACAACTAAAGTCTCACCGATGGAATAGTCAATTGTCCCTGACAAATAACTAAAGTATTGATCGAAAAAACAAAGAGTTCAGTAATGACAAAAGGCTTAGCTGTCAAGAGCTAAATATAGACTTAACTGGTAGTTATCATTGTTTTAATCGACAAGATAAATCCAGAGATAAGTAAAGGATTTAAAGTTGTTTTGTCCAGTTGGCAAGAAGATCTCTATGAGATAAAACTAGAGTTTTGCTTTAAATCTAATTGGCGAGAATTGTGGATCACGCCAAGATCAAGAAAGCCAAGAAATGGTGAAATCATGTCTATATAAGAGAAAATCTATTTCAATGTGAATTAGGGGGAGTGACAAGAGAATATACGTTGAAGAGATTCTGAAGGAGAAGAAATTCTTCATTCAGACCTGATCAATCAAGATGAGGAAAGAGCTAAATTCTACAGACACTGACAAATAGTGATATAACATCACAGAGAAGAACAGTGTAGAGAAAAGGTATTGAATTGATAACATTGATCAAAAGGTAATGCACTTACAATAGATCTGAAAATTTGCAATTCTAGTTGTATATGTGAACATATCAATTTACTATTTTAATTTAACCATTGAAGCATCAAGTCTCTTAACCGAGCTAGCTTAAAATTCTTTTCTAATTGAGATACATCCCAAGGAGTATAAAAAAATTTGATCATACAAAGTAGCATTAGATATGCCCGATACCTATTGATAGGCCAAGTGAATGTTTGATCAAGAATGGTAGCATTAGATTCCAGATACTAAGTGGCAAACTATTCATTTAAATCCTCTAACAAGGTCACACCTAACAGTGTGTTTTTAACCTTTAACAGGGTTGGCTCTTCACCGAGCTCACTTTAGAAGAGTGAAAATTTAAGATACCAGTCCCAGTGATTTTTCCCTTAACAGGGTTTCCACGTTAAAAATCCATGTGTCAATGTGTCTATGATTCATTACTTTATTGTTTTGCATTTCACATAAGTAAATCTGGATTGATCGGTATACACTAGTTATTTACTTTATTTTGGTAAAGTAACAAACTGCTTATCAGTAAACATACAGTAGAAGGTTTTACAAAGCATTCCAACAAGTAGTAATTTGATATAAGTATTTGGAGGCATTCATCTTACAGGACTAAAGATAACTAGAGGTATAATTTTGTGGTACTAAGTTTTAAGGTTTGATTATTGGAATATGTTGAGGCCATTGATTCACCCCCCCTTCCCCCCCCCCCCTCTCAGTTATTACTAACACCCACCCATACTAAAAACCATGTTGTCCCTTNCCCCCCCCCTTCCCCCCCCCCCCTCTCAGTTATTACTAACACCCACCCATACTAAAAACCATGTTGTCCCTTGTATGGCATGATGAAGCACCCTATGAAACCATTCATGATGCAAGAAAGAGGGAACTGATCAACATATCAGCTCATCATAGTGTCCCATGACACCCACCGCTCTAGAATATCATCATCTCAAAAGATCCAACGAACAGATAGCATGTCAGGACGTTGTGAGGTCTCATACTAGACCAGAGGACCACTGAAGGGAATGCAAAGGATGTGGTACACATCCTTAGGATTCACTGTCATCTCACCAATAGGAAATTGGAAGGTATTATTCTCACTGTGAAATCGCTCTACCAATGCTATGAGTAACCCATGATTCGCGTGAATCTCCGGGATGGATAGGAGCTAACAAACCCACACTCTACAATGAGGGATCTATCATCATCAGTCAATCTTTGTACTAATCTCATGGTGGATGGATATGTGATCTAAAACTTTATATATGGCAATCTCTCCTATGAAAAAATGAACAAAAGAGCATTATAATATTTATAAAAATGACTAAATGTGACATACAGATGCTAGAAAATATGTTAACAATGCAAAATCAATGATGAAAATAATCAAATTTAGAATTCTTGGCATCTAAAATTGACCATTTTTTATCAATATGAGTATTGCACTGGTGCATAGTCTTGTACGAGCATTCCTACAGGACAGTACGAGTAAATACTCTAATACGAGAATCTAACGTAAATGATACGAAGAAATGGGCTTACAAGAAGGTGCTCGTACAACTGACAAGTAGACCTAATATGATAATTATAATGGTGTTATACGACTGAATATTTGAAAATAGTTTCTTGTACGAGCCCTAACTATGAATCGTATGAAAACGTGTAGAAAATCATTAAAAACATGGAAAAATGATGAAAATTTCAACTAAAATGTATAAAAATTAACTTTAAAAGGTGGTTTTTCAGGCACTTACCGCTACTCAGTAGTTTGTCGGTCGATTGTAGAATCCCTGGGGCTCGAATCGATGATCTTGGATGGGTACCAACAATTTTTCTTAGAGGAGGTTTCGAAACTATAATAAGATGAAATGAAATAAAATGACCATTTTGGCCCTTATATAGGTTTTTTGACCTAATTTTCAACTTGCTCTCATTGACGTAAAAATGACACCCCTGGCTACTTTGACTCTCCTGATTCCATTTTCAAGACTGAAATCAAAATCTGAGATTATTTGTTAAATTTGATAGTTGACTTTTTTAGTCAATCATTGTTGACCGCTTGTGCAACCAGTCTTTTGGACTCTGAACTAATGGAAATATCTCATGATTTTTTTCAATCAAGCCACGTGTCATAATTTTGGTCAAAACTACCAAATTATTTGTCAAATTTGGTCAATGTGACCTAAAACAAGTGCAGATTGTGTCCTAAATGCTCCTAGTCACCTTCAAATCATATTAGTTTCTTCCCGCATCAGTTTAATCAGTCAAATTGCTTTCAATCACTAGGGAACCTAGCCATATTTTTATTTCTCCTGAGGGGGCATGATCATTACATCAATAATTTAGTGAGCACCAATCATCAAACAAGACACCATTGTTGGAGGCATCTTAGCTCCATCGCATCACATCAAGTTGAGATTATCTTTAATCAAGGGAAAATCAATCGATTATCTTATACAGTGATGCATACACTCGAAACCAAACACATCGGTCTAATATGAGTCATACATTCTTGAAACCATACACATTGATCAAATTGTCTTCATCACTTCAAATCAAGTCAATTTCGCTAATCACTCTCTTAACGGTTTTCATTGCTTCAAATCAAACTGGTCATTTGTTCAAACCAATCCAAAGGTTTAAGAGTCTCTGACAGATGTTCAGTTTCATCACTTCAAATAAAATTGAGCATTTTCTTCTATATATTTTTATTGATCTTCATCCAATCAAGCTTGGAGTCAGTTTTCTTTGAAAGAGTAGTTTCATCACTTCACATCAAACTATTTTGGGTCTCAACATTGGTTGTTCTTTGAATCAATGCGTTGATCGCACATTAATTCAAAGAGGGGCAAATGTAATCACCCAAAAATGGTCAACAAAACCATAGATACATAATATCGATCTCTCATCAATAAAACCCTAATCTTGATCACCTTAAGTCCTAACCTAAAGGCAATTCAATATCTTCGATCTCATCTGACCTAAACACTAGGTCTTGTTCAATAATCACACTTGATTTAATTATTTAATTCTTGAATCCTAAAATATTGGCAATTAAATCTTATGTCATTTATTTAAATAATATCCTAGTATGTTGATTAAATAAATAGATAATTTTCAATTAAATATAAAAAGGAAATAAAATTAATAAATTGAGTGAAAATGCATTAAGTTCATTTACATGTTTGAAAATGCATTTCTATGTCATCATTTCAGTTGACTGGACATCAAATTAAAAACAAATATTTCTTTTCCAGTTAACTAAGTCTCTTCTTCTCCTCATTTTGGAAACAATTTAGTTAACTGAGAATTGACCCAGTTAACTCCTCTTTCAACTTTAGAAGTTTCCCGAATGATTGATCAGTCAGTTCAGTTAACTGAATCTCTCAACCAATGGTCTTCCTTGCACATGGATTATATTTCTTTGAATCAATCTTATCTGTTCCTCAAAATCAATCTCGATCATCGGTTCGAGAAAGATTTCCTATAAAAGAAAGCTTCATTTTCATCACAAAGGATCCCCGTAATTTCAAGTAGAGTTATTATGGTGTTTTTGTCTCTCATGATCATTAAGCATTTAGTATTTTTCATATTTACATGTTTCAATTATTTCAATTAATAACATAGGAACATCTCATTTGGGTTTTTAAATGAACTAAGCTAATCATTGGAAGAAACTTCTTGTACTTTCATCATAGGTTAATATTCATTTGCAAACCTTTTATTTAGACAGTGTCAAGTCACTAGGTTTGCGATGATCTGAGAGAAAACTCATACTCCTACCTACTAGAAGGCAATATATCTCTTTAGATTAATCTCTTGTTTTTGTAGTTCAATTCTTTCTTAGTTTAACTATGCAATGACCTATTGAAGTGTGCGTTGATAGCTTAGAGATCCACATTTCACACACAGATGTCAAAATGAAGAGGGATAGGGTTTTTTTATACTAACTCCATCATTTGAGGATTCAAATTTGATCCAGTCCAACCACAAAAAAAATCCCTAAGAAGACCCTAGCATCACACCTCGGGCAAAATTTGGGGCCCAAAACCTAGGGACATAACATTGGTGACATGTCCCATGAGAAATGGGCTCAAATTTAATTTGGATCTTGGGGAGAGTGAAAAGGAGCAAAAAATGGAGAATCATCTTTCTAGGATGAAGCATAACGGACATTCAGACCTTGAAATCGCCAAAATGGGTCTAATAGGCCCTAATAAAGCATCCAACCATGGGTGTTAACTTTTTAGGATGGTACAACATAAAATGCATCAAACATACTATTGATGTCTTCTGCATTTTAGGTGTCGTGTAACCATTTCCATACATATGGTGGAGGAAGCTTGTTGTTGAACCATGTTAATTTATCGTATCAATGAGTTTGAGAGGCCTTTCTATGAGCTATAGTTTACTTGATTTAATCCATATATTCAACTTTGTGGGTTTATACTTCCAATGATAATATTTTTTAAACTGATTTCAAGGATGATAATTCAAGTTTGTGGATTGAGAGTGTTGGTATTGGAAGTTTGAAGATGAGCGCGCAGCTCATACATATGAGTGGAGGAAGCATATTGATAAAGAGAGTTGAAAACCCATACCAAAGAGATTTTGGATGGCCTTTATATTACTACTGTAATTTAATTGGTTTAATCTAGAGGTTTATCTTTGTGGGTTCCCATTTCAAATGATAACATGGTATAAATCAGTTCAAGGTTAATAATTCAATTCTATGTGTTGAGAATGTTGATACTAGAATTTTGAAGGAGAAGATTGTGTAACTCATACATATGAGTGGAGGAAGCTTGTTGTTGACCTAAATTGAAATCCCATATCAAAAATATTTTGGAATTTTAAAGGAGAGGATTTTGCAGCTCATATACTAGTAAAGGAAGATTGTTGCAGCACCAAGTTGAAGTCCCATATCAAAGAGAGTTTGGAAGGCCTTTCTATGACTACTATATTTTACTTGAATTAATCTAGAGGTTCATCTTTGTGGGTTCCTACTTCCAATGATAACATGGTGGAAACTAGTGGTAAGGATAATAATTAAGGTTTTTTAGGTTGAGAGTATTGATATTATAAATTTGAAGGTAAAGCTTGTACATCTCATGCATATGAGTGGAGGAAGCTTGTTGGTGAACCAAACTAAAGTCCCATTTCAAAGATTTTTTGGAAGGCCTTTCTTTGATAGCTATAATATACTTGTATTAATCTAGATTTTCATTTTTGTGAGTTGGATTGAAGGTTGATAATTCAATTTTATGGATTGAATGTGTTGATATTGGAAGTTTGAAAGAGAGGATTGTGTAGCTCATACATGAGTGGAGGAAGCTTGTTGTTGACCCCAGTTGAAGTCCCTTATAAATGAGTTTGGAAGGATTTTATATGATTACTATAATTTACATGATTTAATCCATAGGTTTAGCTTTGTGTTTCCTTTTTCTAATGATATCATGATGGAAATTGGTTTCAGGGCTAATAATTTAGGTGTGTGGGTTGAGAGTGATGATATTGGAAGTTTGAAGGAGAAATTTGTGTAGCTCCTAAATATGAGTGAATGAATATTTTTATTGAATCAAATTGAAGTCTCATATCAAAGAAAGTTTAGAAGGCCTTTCTATGATAGCCATAATATGCTTTATTTAATCTAAAGTCTAATTTTGTGGGTTAATTTCAAGGCTAATTATTCAACTTTGTGGATTGAGTCTGTTGATATTGAAAGTTTGAATGAGCATATTGTGTAACTCATACATTAGTGGGGGAAGTTTAATGTTGAACAAAGTTGAAGTCCCGTATTAATGAATTTTCAAGGATTTTCTATGACCGCTAAAATTTACTTGATTTAATTAGGAGGCTCAACTTTTTGGGTTCCTACTTCCAATGATAACATGGTGGAAACCAATTTGAAGGTTGATAATTTGGGTTTGTGGGTTCAAAGTGTTAATATTAAAAGTTGAAGGATTAGATTGTGCAACTCATGCATATGATTGGAGGAAGCTTGTTATTGATCCAAAATGAATTCCCATATCAAAGATGGTTTGTAAGGATTTTCTATAATAGCTATAATATACTTTATTTAATCTTGGGGTTTGGTTTTGTGGGTTTGTTTCAAGTTTGATAAATCATCTTTTTGGATTGAATGTGTTGTTATTTTCTTGTTATTGAACTAAGTTAAAGTCTCAAAAGAAAGAGATTTTGGAAGGCCCTTATGATTGTTATAATTTACTTGATTTATTACAAAGGTCTAGCTTTGTGGGATCACATTTTCGATGATAACATGGTGGAAACCAATTTCAAGTTTTATAATTTACATATGTGTGTTGAGAATGCTAGCATTGGAGGCTTGAAGGAGAAGATTGTGTAGCTCATACATTTGAGTGGAGGAAGCTTGTTTTTGAACCAAATTTAAGCTCTATATCAATGAGTTTGGAAGGCCTTTCTAAAAATACTGTAATTTAGTTTATTTAATCAAGAGGGTCAGTTTTGTGGGTTCCTACTTCTAATGATAACATGGAATCCTAATAATTTAGGTTTGTGGGTTGGGAGTGTTGATATTGCATGTTTGAAGGAGAAAGTTGTACAGCTCATACATATGAGTGGGGGAAGCTTGTTGTTGAACCAAATTGAATTTCTATATCAACGAAAGTTTGAAAGGCCTTTCTATGACAACTATAATATGCTTGATTTGATCTATGGATTTGGTTTTGTAGCTTGGTTTCAAGATTGATAATTCATCTGTGTGGATTGAATGTGTTGATATTGGAAGCTTGAAGAAGTAGATTGTGCAGCTAATACATGAGTGGAGGAATCATGTTTTTGAACTAAGTTGAAGTCACATATCAAAGAGGGTTTGTAAGGCCTTTATATGACTATTATAATTTAATTGATTTATTCCAAAGGTTCAAATTTGTGGGTTCATATTTCCAATGGTAACATGGTGAAAATTTATTTCAAGGCTAATAAGTTAGGTTTGTAGGTTGAGAGTGCCAATATTGGAAGCTTGAAGGAGCATATTATGTAGTTCATACATATGAGTGGAGGAAGCATATTGTTGAACCTAATTGAAGTCCCACATTAAAGAGAATATGAAATACCTTTCTATAAAAACTATAATATTCTTTATTTAATCTAGAGGTTCAATTTTGTGGTTTGGTTTTAAGGTTGATAATTCAACTTTGGATTGAGTGTGTTGATATTGGAATTTTTAAGGAGCGAATTGTGCATCCCATACATGAGTAGGGGAGTCATTTTGTTGAAACAAGTTAAAGTCCCTTATCAAAAATAATTTGGAATTCCTTTCTATGACTAGTATAATTTACTTATTTTAATGTAGAGGTTCAAATTTGTGGTTTCCTACTTCCAATGAGAACATGGTGGAAAGTAGTTTCAAGGATGATAAATCAAATTTGTGGGTTGAGAGCGTTGATATTGGAAGTTTGAAGGAGTGAGTTATTTATCTCATACATATGAGTGGAGGAAGATTTTTGTTGAAACAAATTAATGCCCCATATCAAATAGAGTTTGGAAGGCATTTCTATGATAGCTATAATATACCTGATTTAATCTAGAGATTCAATTTTGTGGGTTGGTTTCAAGGCTGATTAATTAACTTTGTGGATTGTGTGTGGTGATATTGGGAATTTGAAGGAGCATATTGTACAAATTGTAAATGAGTGGAGAAATCTTTATGTTAAACCAAGTCGATGTCCCATATCAAAGAGAATTTGGAAGGCCTTTCTATGATAGTTATAATTTACTTGATTTAACCAAAGTTTTAACTTTGTGGGTTCCTACTTCCAATGATCACATGGTGGAAACTAGTTTCAAGGCTAATAATTCAAATCTCTAGGTTGAGAGTGTTGATATTAAAGTTTGAAGTAGAAGATTTTGTAGCTCATACATGAGTGGAGGTTGTTGTTGAACCAAGTTGAAGTCTTGTATCAAAGAGATTTTAGAAGGCATTTTTATGACTATTATAATTTACTTAATTTAGTCAAGAGGTTCAACTTTTCAGGTTATTACTTCAATGATATTATGGTGTAAATCTGGATTGAGACCAATAATTCAGCTTTGAATGTGTTGATATTGGAAGTTTGAAGGAGAGGTTTTCATAGCTCATACATATCAGTAGAAAAAGCTTGTTGTTGGACCGATTTGAATTCCCATATCAAATAAAGTTTAGAAGGCCTTTCTATGACTATTTTAATTTAATTGATTTAAATATGAAGGATGTTTGATGTTGTGTATGTGGTGGGAAGAGAAAACATGAGATGGGTGTTTGTAAGAATAACATCCACATGGTCAAGGTCTCCCTTGTTATTATATCCAATGTTTATATATGGCTAAAGAATAATACATCTACCCTCAAGAGGAAAGCAATATTGTGTACAAATATCTTGATGCAATAAATGATGTTTAATATTCAAACGAAGAATAAAAGGGAGAGACTGTTGGTGATTCATCATTGAACAAGAAAAATAGAGCAATTGTGATGATGGATACAACTCTTCTCTACTGATAATGGATTATGAAGTTTGATCTAAAATATCAGTAATAAAACCTTTACACATCTTATGCTAAAAGTATCGACTAACTATCATTATGGATTGTGAAAATTCTATAATTTTAAAAGATGAGGCAATTATGAGCCAGAAGAAAACTGTTTAAAATAAATAGAAAGAGAAAGGATAGAAATTGAACTACAGGGATTGTTTAAGTAAGGGTTGTGACATTCTTGTGTCTTGTCTTTTAGATTGCTACAAATAGCAGTATAAAAACCAACTAGATTGGAGTGCATAAGGAGTTGACCGTGTTGATGTTTGTGTGGAAAAGGTTTGAGGTGTGGAGTTGCAGAGCATCAAGGCACTAAATCCTTGTTCCACGGTTTGAGTCTTTAATAACACTTCATTAAAATTTAGTGTACCTCTATTCTATGTTTTCCTTAAGTGGAATAGGCTAGGTCTTCTACATTATTTTGGACCTTAGGATGTGGTTCCATGGAAGGGTCTTGGGTTTTTTAACTTTTACATACAATCCATTAAATTTAAAAAATATAGAAATAAAATAAATGTTTTTTCTTTAATAAGAGCCTCACATATATAGTTGAAATCTTTTTAGTTAATGTTAACGATGAATACTAAATGTCTCTTCTATTAAGAATTTTTATTTCCATGTAATAGTGATGTTTAAATAGTAGAAAAACAAGAGTGTTAGCCATTACAAAGATAGACCAAAAGGTCCATTTACAACAAGGTCAAGAACATACCATTAACAGCATACCAACAAAACATCTAGTAACTAACATAAAGAGTGGGTAGACAATACACTCATAACATGGGGAAGAGAATGAGAAACTAAAGGATGATCTTTCCTACTCTGGCGAACAACCGTCCCAGAAATACTGTCACTAGACTCCCCACCACAAGGTGGAGCAAGTGGGGAGATCCTCTTTCTCAGACTATCAACACAAGGAGAAAAGTGTTGACAAGGTTGTGCATCCTCAACCAAGGGTTGGAGAAAAGTAGGATAAATAGATGGAGAAGGTTCCACATGGCCAAAAGGGGTCACACTACCAACAAGAGGTGGAGTAGGATCCAAAATGTATGAAGAGATCAAATCAACAACAAGAGCATCATCCTAGGGGGAGTCATCATTATCCTATGAAGATTTAGAAGATAGGAAGGTCAAATAATCACCATTAGAATCCTTCCACCAAGTGGCAACACCTTTATGATGCGAGAGAGAACAATATGTTTGCCAAGTGACTAGTAGAGAAGCCTCGACAACATCGAAAGGAGAGACCCTCATAATCCAACAATTGAATCCATGGCCTATCACCAACCATGAGAATCACATCCCTAGGAAGAGGTATGAAGATCTTAATGTCAACCAATATGTGTGCAAAGGTAGATAGATCCATAGAGGTCGTGGTATCATCCACCTTTAAGAAACAGAAAATAGAGTTGCCAATGGCCTCAAAAAAAGAATTCTCTCAAAAATTAAGCGTGAGATTAGGAATAAAAAACCACACTTGATACACATTGAGTGTTAGTAAGAGGGTTTAAAGACACTATCCAGGGTTTTCCCAAAAGAAAGTGAGTCCCCCAAGCACACAAATTTCTCAACACCAAATCTTTGTCTTTAGAAGAAAGTAAAGAAGCAATAAAAGAACCCTTAGCGCAAGGGAAAATTATTCAATGTTACAAAAAACTAAGGATCTCTAAGAATCCTACACTCAATGATGAAGATTGGGTAGAGAAGGCTAGAAACCAACAAATCTAAAATCCAACCTACAACGTTAGTAGAAGTCCACATTATCCACCACATCGAGGCCAAAAACCATAGTTCTAGGACTCTTAGAGTCAAGATTGGACTAGGAAAGTCCAAAGTTGAGTCAGCTCTATGAAGTATGAGGATCTTAAGACCCAGACTATGTTGAGTCTGGCTGAGTCTGGATAGACTCGACAAACTCGCCAAGTCCCGAGCCTGGGACTCTGTCACAGCATTTCACTAAAAAGACAAAATAAAAAAAAAATTATTGCTTAAATTTCTCATCGATGACGTTAGTTTACTAAATAAAAATTTATGAACATATTATTTTAAACATCCTTTGACGTGCAATAAACAAAATACCACATAACCAACTAAAGATTTCATTAGCAGTCTCAAGAATTTTAATTTTTTACTACAGCAAAATAAAATATATATAATTTGATAACCTTTATTTGCAATTCTAATGTGTCATCTTTATTTTTATTCATATGCATTGTCAACTTTATTATTAATTCATGTATTTAATTTATCAGATATAGCAATACATAGGTGTTATTTGCAAAGAGTTTCTTTTAATTCGTAATGAAATAAAAATTTAAAAGAAACCATAATATGTTGGAAGGAAAAGAGTAATTAATTTATTAATTTAATTCCAAAATCAAATCAAGTGCCTTTATTACAAGATTTCCCTTTTTTTACATCTGATTCAAAATGCGCATTGAGCAGAAATTAAGAGCAACAAAAATATTTTCACAACATCCCACAAAGCTTCAATCCATATGCAAGGCTAATAGGTAATCCGAGATTGAGATTTCCAATTGGAAAGAAGAGGGACAGCAGATCTATCAACACAAGAAAAGCTTCTCCCATCAATAGCATGCTTTGGAGGGACCCGGCATTCACGTCATTAGCAAACCTTGGAACAAGTTTCCAGAAGAGTGGAGTGTATGGTAAGCACCGCCTCATAAAAAAAACCACACCAACTGTGCCAAGATCCCCCTTGAACCATTTACAACAACTTGAGGTGGAACTAAAGAAGCGAGTAATGGAGTGTTGGCACCCAATGCACCCACGGTACTCCCAAACCCCAAAATAGTAGGCCTGAGAAACATTCTTGCAATGGACGAATTCAAAATGACCAGGCATGAGATTGCAGTAGTCATTGACAACATCACTACAAGAATAGAATGTTGAATGCATATTATTCCTAGAGTTTCTTTGATTAAGGATTTTTATGTTCATGTATGATATTTTTAAAAAGAAAAAAATTGTTGTAGATTCCATGATTTCTTGTTGAAAAAATTTATATTTTAATTAAGTTTTTATATTTTCAAAAAAAATTAATTCTATTAATCGTTATCGATTCTATAGTTTCTTATTTAAATTTTTTTCCACTTAACTTATTACATTATGATAATTGTAAAAATTAAAGATAGAAAGTCATTTACTAAAGAAAAATAAACTTTTCTTAAGGGTGATCTAGACTAATCCAATGTATGTAGATACACAAGCATAATTAATCTATATCTAATTAATCATGCAATTATGGGCTAGTGTATTTTTATCTTGAATATTGAAGGTCAAAAATTATTGCAATGAGGATAAGGTACTTAGTTTGATGATTGAAGAATGATTGTTGTTGGCCCCTAGAAACATGGTTTTTCTACCCAAAAAAATGTCACAAGTCCTCTATTCAATGTGTGCTTCATTTAGGATCAATTCCTTAGGCCTAGATTTGTTTGTGACCATATATTTGTCATCTATACCTGGAGCTAACCCTAATTAGTGTGCACCCCTACTTTGCCTGATTGATTTATGTCTACTTTTTGTTTCCTAATATCTAATATTGACAATATTTAGAAATACCTTTAAAATATTGTTGTTATGATACAAGAGGGTGTATTCTCTTATTCTCCTAGGTCAACCCTTAAAAAAATTATGCACATGATCAAATATAAAAAGAAATCATTCAAGGATAATTAATGTAGATGCATTAGTTGTTTTAGTGTTTTAATACAAATTGATTGCTCATTTAATTATCTATAATGAGAGTGTGTATACAAGAGATGGGAGATTGTGAAGTGAATGCATTGAATGTCTTTAAATAGAAGGAAATAATAATAAATCACACAAATTTGTTTAGTAATCTCTTGACAAGAATGAATGGATATGCATTGGCCAACAAATTAAAATGGTCTTATCAAGATAGTTGACAAGTACATGGAAATATGTGTATGTGTGGATTTAATAAATGTATGAATGAGGTTTATAACCCTATCCATAAACCAATAGGTTGATAGCCCAAATGATACATCAAATATGAATTCCTTTAGACCAACTCTTCCTCATAACTCTTAGCAATGACTTGCAACAATAAAGTATAAAATAAAATTATGATTTGTGACAACAACCAAGAATGGAACCAAGATTTACACACAATTGTTTTTTACAATACATGACAATTTGAAAATCAAGTAACTTATGTTTAGAAACATAAATAATTTAGTTTATCATCACAAAAAAATTAATCTCATCATAACTAGAAAAGGAAGTAAAAGACTAGCAACACTTGAAAGCATACCTTGATATTACTATGAGGTCATGTAGACTCCTCAACTATAACTCTCTCAGGATTGCTTGAGGTGAAATGTGAACCCTCCATGGTGGATCTAGTCCCTATCCACCCCTCCAAGTGGTTTTTGTGGGTCGTGGTGAGAGAGAGATTGAATTAGTCTACCACTTATATAGAAATCTTCCAAATGTCTATTCATCTAAGGTGTGGTCTGCTATAGATAAATAATTCATGTCATACCCCATTATGAGTTTTTTTTGGCTCTTATCTACCCATTCCCATTAAAAATTATCCTTTACCTGCAATCCATTTGACGACTAAGCAATGAGAACATCCATCACCGACATGTAGTTGGCCCCAAGGCCCATATGCTCCTGGCAGAACAAATCCAATACTCTAGATCAATGTGGTGTACCTCTCGCCTGCATGCAATCAGCAGTATCTATCTACTATCAAGGGGTACAATTGGCAGTCTACCGGTATATTACGCTCCTTTACTACAGTCAATATCGAGTGGATAAGCTTATCTTAAGTGGGTCATGGGATTTTTTCTTCAGTGATCACCTCAAATAGAGAGGACTAGTCTACGTGCTAGAGGAATATAGTCCTCTACCTATCCCCTCATAGGGTTCTAACTCCATCTGTTGTTGTAAAAGACAATTATTGTACTTATCTTAGCATTGTAACTGGAAAGAGAGAATACTAATTTAGAAGTAAGTAGTTTCCAAGCCACCTTAATGAAGATTTATAGGGAAATCCCTTCATCTCGCATCTGATGACAACTTCTTTGTTTATTCCCAACAATGGTCAATGAAAGAAGGTTTATTCTCCATATTCCTCCTAGCTGGTTCTTTTCAGTGATTATTCAATTGAGGAACGACAACAACATGCCAAGGATGAAGGAAAGTATAGGCTAACACTTACCACCATTCCTCATGCACTAGTTGGCTATTGCTACCCACACAGCGTAAAGGATAATGCAATTGTTCTAAGTTTATTGCAGCATGGATTAAAGTTATAGAGCTACAGAATTTAAATATGAATTTCTAAGACCTACACCCTTCAAGTTCCATTAACCAACTCTCCTTATTTATTTTGGTTGAACAAACCCTTCCGCTCCCACCATATTAAGATAATAGTCGCATAATGTATTCACAAATGAACCTTCACAACAAAAATTAATTTAAATTCTTATCAGCTACTTCTTGTTAGCTTAAGGTCTTAATAGATAATTCTTATTATTTAAAGACTTACTAGTTGATTCCCTCTCCTATTAGTAACTCTATGCACTTCTACTATTAGTTGTGTAATTTCCAAATCGCTATCCCATATCCATTATGATTTAACAAGGTTGATGATTATAAGCTTTTTTTTTTTGACATTCTAATCTACCATTTATGGATGATAAAGTATCCAACACTCAAATGACCAAGCTCTAACTAATATGAGAGTTTATTTTTTAGAACTCTAGATTTTCTTCATGATGTCATTATATTAAAGTTAACTCTTGAAATGAAGATTCTAGCTGAAATGAGAAGATGGATTTAGTTCCTTGAAGGCAAGCTTTGACTAGGCCCTTAGATTCATCATACATCGAATGGAGTTCCTATTTTGATGAAGCTATAGGTGTTGAAATAATGACATTTCCAGGTACTAAAATCCTTAATTTTTCATATATATTAACAGTCTTGAAGTTGCCCTTAATTTGGCCATGAGAACAAGTAACTAGATGATGTAGGATCAATTCTTTTTATTAGACTACAATATTGGTATTTAAGTTTACTAATTTTTTAATGTTGGAGTATATAGTCTAATCGTATGTGGTCTCTTAAATGGAAATCATTACAACCATACATCTTTCACAAGAAATTATTAAAGAATCACAACTATTAATTTATTTTCAAATCACATATATATATATATATA
>MU227600.1:831492-849675 GCA_018584345.1 Thuja plicata | reverse complement strand
GTCTTCTTGCAACAGTTGTAACTAGTCATGATGGCTAAGTCATAGTCATGAGATAAATTATTTTTATTTTTATTTTAATAACAACTATCACATTTTAAAATAATAATTCATAAAAGCAAACTAGGGAGGGTTCTTAGACAGAAGGTAACTATAGTAGTTTATCATAACTAATTTTTAAATATTAGAGAACTATCTAGGAAGGGTTATGTCGGTTGAGTCTATAAAATGATTAAGTATAAACTCCTTCAAAAATAGAGGATCTATTCTATATTTAATAAGTAGAAAATTAGAATCAAGCTATATTTTTTTTGCAACTTCATTTTCTAGATAAGTGAAAGAATGAAAAAAGGAATTTGGAACTTGTTCTTTGGCAATACCTACTCACAGTTGTTGGTAGGGATTTAATCCAAACGCAAGAATGTCTTTTTACCACCACTCTCTGTTTTCCATGCCTCTGCTAGTTCTTCCCACTGATTTCTCCTCTCTAAGTGTGTCTTTTGTAAGGGTGTGTTGAGGGTTTTATCCTTGTCGGTCGCCATGTATTTTACAAAAACCCTTGCAACCTTCCCCCATGTTTGAGGGTTTCCATGCCTCTTAATGGAGTGGTCGGTCCCTTCCACCATGCCCATGCCATAACCATTTACCTCTTGTTGTCTCCTCATCATAGAAGAAATGGATGATTTTCTCAGTTCGTGCAATAAACAACTCCTATGGGAGTCTTTCAAATTTAATTCTCTTCATTTGATATTGTTTCTTTTTATTTCCCCTTGTTTGACAACCTAGATAAATGATTTAATTTGTATTTCCTCTAAAACTATGATGTATTCAGACATAAAGGTTTCTATTTTTTCATTGCACTTATATTTGTATTTATGCTTTTTTTATTTTTGCCTTACAAATACATAGTAGGCTTAATTTAATTTTAAACCATATATGGTTCTAAATGGTTTATTACTTGAAGATAGGTCCAAGGTATTTCCAAAGTCCCTTAGTTAGAAACAATAAATTGTAGAATTAAATAGATGGATGACAACCTTAGGTGGACAAACTGACTAGGTATTCATGCTAAATAGCCTTACCAACAATCTATCTCTCATCACTAGATCACGGAATCCACTTCACCTTTCACCTCATGTACCTACAACCAACTGCAATTCTAACACGACTCCACAATTTGTCAGTATGGGTTAGCCATAAAATATAATCAATTCATTAAATCAATAAAATTAGTATAATATTAAAGAAATTCATTAATAATGACATTAGAATTTTACATCCATCACACACACATAGACACACATGTTTACTTATCATAGTTTACTCACAAATCCACCCTAGTCCAAATTACCATGGGGCTAGGGTCAGTCCAGCAAATTAATAAGGTTTCTAGGGTATATGACACAATTGAATAGTAAGAAGGCCAAAGAAAATTCATAGAATATATCCACATTAGAAAAAAATCATAAGAGACAATAATTCATTCAGAGAAAACCCAACATCGATAGAAAAAAAAAAACTCTAAAAAGAGTGTGCATTCAACATTCCTCATTATTTGGTGTCATTAAATGAAGTACCTACCTTTTCAATGATATTGTGTAATAAACCTTCACACTCCTCTACCTCCACTCCTACAAATACAGACTCTACAAACATCTTCACTTTAATCAAACCATTAATGAAAGTTACTTTCCTAATCCCATATACATTTCAAAATTATTCAATATCATTTATCTCTTCTTGGTTATACAAAACAAGGAGGGAGATTAACACAAACATTAAAATGGGAAAATGTTCATAATTATAACTATCCAAAAACCCATGCTGACCACCATTATATGGTTAGAAAAGTTTCTAAAGATGGGGGTATGGCTGGTTGCCCCTCTCAGGATGATCATGCTACTATTGATTCTATTGATGATGTCTCAGATGTTGTCTTGGTTTAGTAAGATGATGTTGTCCTTTTGGGTGTTGCGGATGTTGTTCCTGTCTGGATTGTTGATGTTGTCTCTGGATCAGCTATCATGTTTTTTGGTGTTGTGGTTTCTAATGCCCAAGATTCTCCAGGGGGATTTGGGGAATGGTGGTGATGTTGTCCCTGTCCCAGCTGTGGATGTTGGTGTGACCAACCTTGCTTCTCAGGTTGCGGGCTCTTCTGCTAATTCTTTGGATTGGCAGAATGTAGCTAAGAAGGTGGAGGATGGATGGACAATAGTTAAAGGAAAGAAATTAAAGTCTCCTGAGCCTTCTTTTTATATGAGTTTACGGTCACATAAAGGCGGGCTTCAATGATTCTCTTGATTGCCCTTTATTGTGGATTGTTGATTTGGTCTCAGTTTCATTCTTATGGGAAGGGTTGTTAGTTCCCTTTGGTGTGTTAGGTGTTGTTTCAAATTAGTTTCTTTGTTCTCTTAACGCTCTATCTTTTGTTGTTTATTTGTAAAAGGTTTCGGGTCCTTTCAAAACCTATTTTTACTTAATCAAAACTATCCAAAAACCCACTCATCCACATTACCAACCAAACAACCATCCTCTCAAACCCAATGGCTATCAGGAAGGATTATAAGAGTTGTCATCCATATGAAATGCTAACAATTATGGCCTCCAACATTTAAATAATTTACCGTCTCGCATAACTATTTGTTTCCCTAAAATAACACACATGAGCATACAAAATGCAACCAAATAGAGTCGATTAGTTGCCAATAGGAGATAGAACAGTCTCGTTGAAAACTTTCTACCTCAACCTCTTCTAACATGTAGAGTCGGCCAAAATTGACATGTAGTAAACATATGACTGGACAATCGGCTCCACAAATCCATAGAGTTGTTTCTCACCACCACCAATACACCATTGATCCCAAACTCCAACCTCATATTTTTTGTCCATCTTTCCAACGGTTAAAGCATTAATAAAAGTAATGTATATTAAATGAATGACCTTACTTCAAGATTAATCCCATGACAAGTGTAATTGTACTAAATTTTTTACGGTAGAACAAACCAATTTTATATTATGCATCCCTAACAAATGGGATTTCAGTCCTTAAAACCCTTGCTATGGAACTAAATGGGGGAACTTCTTCCCCGCCTCTTCACAAGACAACCAATTTTCACCGTATAAGAACCATCCATTTACCTAATCAACCATGTCTCTCTTTCTTCATATCAAGAATGACATCCGCCTCTAATTAATCCATCTCTTCTAGTGGAAAATCATCTAATGAAGGAACAATTGCATCCTTTGGCTCTTCATCTAAGATAGAAGGCTAACATGAGTCACTAGAAATATCTGCATATGCTCCCAACAATTCCAAACAAAATGTATAATTCCTTATCTATTCTTTGACCTGAAACAAACAATTTCAAAAGGTTACAACTTCGTAGAACGCACTTGTCTCTTGATACAAGATTTTTACCTATGTTGATCATGATACTCCTTATACTTGAGCAAACTCTTTGAGGTGATTCATGAAGTACCCTTTTGTGTATGCATTCACCATCTCCTCGTAGCCCATAGATCAAGGGGAGGGTTCTTTATATTCTTAATTGAGACAATATTCAATTGGATCCTATCTATGATGGCTCTCATGGTAACAATGTAAGAGCCTATGTGCTTCTGGACTTCTAAAAGGCAATCTCTCATTCTATTCAAATTTCTTCTTCGGTAGGTTAATGGTTGTAATATTTGGATATTGAAAATTTCTTGTTCAGTTGTTTTTTCTACAATGGATTGGGGCATAAACACTCTTCTTATTATATTTGGTAAAATGAAAAAGGCTTGAGCTCTGCATAAGGTTCCTATGAAAGATAAATCAAGCAAGGAGTTCCTTTACAAAAATCATGGCAATTTTATTGCATCTAAAGGTTCTTTGAAAGTGGGTTAGGTGAATATAAAGAGGGTTATAAAATGTAAAATGGAGAGAAGAATGCAATATTAGGTGTAGCTAACCTTCTGATAATTCTATGGAAGAAGCTTATTTGACTCCAACACAAAGAGAAACTACATTATATATCTTCTTAGGTAGCTACATTCTAGTGGCAATTTTCAAGCATCGACATGGATAGAAATCAAAGGAGACAAACTCAAGATGGAAATTTGTGACTCAACTAAAGAAGGAATACAATGGACTTTGGAAGGAATTTTATATCATCATAATAAAAATCTTTTGGAGTCTCAAACATGAATCTCTTTATTTCTTTTTATATTATTATTCATCTTGTTTATAGTAAGTCCTATTTTTCAAGATTTCATAATCAAATAATTTATCCTAACATTAGTTTTTTTTTTTAAATAAAGATTACTACACCAAAATGTCTAATTTTTCAAATATAAACCCCCGTCTCTAATTACAAGTGTTGTAGTTATCCTCACAACACACTCAATTTTGCCCAAACCAAAATAGTGTAAAATCCACACCTTGGCCACAACATTTTTTTAACATTGATTAGTAACTTAATCAACCAAGCATCTTCCATTTGATTTAGAAGTGATTTTTAAACTCCTCCATTCACCACAATGACAAAAACTCAATATCACAATATATGCTTACACTTGATAGTGCTAAGATTCTATAAGTAGGGTCGTCCCTACACCCAGACCTAAATCTCGAGGGTTCACTCATGATGACCCTACCTATGTACCCTCTTGTGGGAAGTCATAGGCTTTCTAGTTTGCACTAAGAGTAATTTTACTCTCTCCTCTTAATGAGATCTTTGATCTCTCTTTAAACCATGATTATTAATTAACTATAATCTATTAACTTAGTCCCATCACAATAAAAGATATATTTTTCCATTGGGTGTTTGTTCCATACCCATCATAACCAATCATTAGTTGTACCAACATACACATACGCACAAGGTTCATCTCTAAAATCACATACATGACCATCTTGAGAATACATCACTTATACACAAAGGACTAGTTCATACACATCACAAGTTCAAAAGATGGATGGATTTAGCCTACATCACATACACAATGAGTAGCTCCAACATACATCACAAAGACGATAGTGACTGGCTTATAAATGAATTGCAAAGACAATAGTGACTAGCTCATACAAGCATCATGAATAACATAGTGACGGTATGTACATGAATCACAAAGACATTTGTTACTGGCTCATTTAGGAATCACAATTAGAATAGTGACTGGCTTATATACAGTGACTAATAATCCCTCATCCATAGTTCATCCCAAAGAAGGAATATTGTTTCATTCCACACTACATTGTGGGTTCCATTTATTTTCCTGGTCTTTTGCACCAATGAATACTTGGGAAGAGGATTTGGTGCATCCCACTCCACCACGGGTCCATCCTCAACCCAATAGGGTCAAGTATACCATCAAACAATCGGGAGGAGGATTCAATGCATCTCATACTAAATCGTGTGTCCATCTGATCCCAAGAATATCTACAAGTAGTGAACCAACCTACCCAGTATATTTTGACTCCAATCACCTATAAACCACTGGTAACAAGTATGTTCAACCAAGAAGATGTAGCTTTTTTCATATACTACCTAGTGACCTTAGTTATAGTATCATCTATCTTCTTTATAATCTTGAGTAACACTTTGCATTAACCATGCATGTATTACACGTGACTACTAGTGGGCCCTCCCGATACAATGATTAGCTCCAATTACTACTACCTTCGTGATAAGGAAACTACCTATGCAATTGTTACCATATCAAATCTCGGGTAGCCCCTATAAATAATCACCTCATTGTACCAAGTGAATGTTGGCTAATCCAAAAGATACATAGTAGCTCAAGGAATCCACCACTAGCACAGTCCAATGACAACCTACCAACTGGTACCATATCATATCTAGGGTAGCCTTGGCAATTTCACCTCCATGAACCAAGTGAATGTCAAGTAATCCCTTGCAGTAGCCCAAACATTGATCATTGGCACGGTCCAATGATTGCATTTCATTGCATACATATCTCGGTGGTTCACACTTGTGGAGGTCATACACAACAAGATTCACAACTTTCTAGACAAATGGTTAATTTTAATACAATTAATTGATTTAGGAGTGTATGCACAAATTCCTATAAGTTAGGGGTCAAGCTTCACAAACACATAAACACATAGAACCAACATAAGAATGGCCTCGACACAGCATGTACCCTTAAACAAATACCTATTGTAATACAATCAATTCACTATCTATCTTTAACTTGCTATTTAAAGCCACATTACACAATATATAGAAGTTATTAATTATTACTCTTTCCTAATAAGCCATGACACATTTTGGTCTCTTCTAAAGCCTACAAAAGAGGGAAGATAAAATAAATTTGAAACAAACTCAATACCTAGAGTTATCTCCCCTAGACCCTCCCCCTTGGACTTGAGGTCACAAGAGTATACTACACCCGAGGATTGCCTACCTTCCCACTTCCAAATGATTCAAAGTTACATGTAGTTCTCTTCCCAAGGTCTCTCAAGGGACCTGCACACAAGTTCCCATAACGATGGTTTCATTGGTATTTTACCTTGATTAATAACACCGAGTTTATAGTTCAACCCATTCTACAATACTCCCTTTCAATGTTATCAAGGCGCGGGATCATACTCCTCACCTTATTATTATTCATAAACCAACCTAAATGATGCAAGGTCTATCTTATCTGCATAGGAGCTAGACTTATTACTCAACACCAAGTTCCCTTGGTCCACACAAATAAATCAGAATAAATGAAGAGTTGGATTAGTTCCTTACAACCCTAATCATATTTTCCAAGGGTGTGTGATACTAAAATGATTGGCGCCAACATAAATGATTATTTCATTATCATACTAGGATAAGATTAATAAAATTTGAGTTTATGTACGTTAAACTCAATGAACCTTATTTCTCACTTACAACATTAAAGACATCCAATTGAGGGTCAAGTATAACTTACCTGTGACTGATTCTTTTACATAATAGAAATCAAGAATATAATAGTCTCAAGGATGTATGCCCATTTTCCCATGCTTTATTGACCAACATTATTATATCTAATAATTCCCCAACTTGAAGAGTTTACTGATCGCATATGCCCAATATAAGAGTATACCACCATATATAGTTGCCCATGAGGGATGAAATGATACATTTATTAAGGCCAATGCATTATTGTATTATCTTATGTTGAAGCCAATACTTGGTAGAGGGCCACATATTTTTAGCTTGACCTACATCAATACCAACTTAGTATGGTTCAATAATATTGTCACAATAATACATGACATCATCTTAATAAAGTCACTTATATTCATTTTTAATCCTTCAAGCGATGTCAATATTTCTAAACTTGATTTAGCATGATCAATGTTTTAATCACTCTTGACGATCGACAATGTTGGGCTCATTGTATCTTTTTATAGGATATGCGTTCCCTAATATTAGTGGTAATAATATTCTTACCATGACTATTTCTTTCTCTATCCATAACTCTTTTACCAATACAGTTAACATTTCTAATAATGAAACCCAAGATTAGGGGCAAATCTAGAATATGGCATGAGTAGATAGTTCAAAAATTAAATGTTCATCAAAATGTCTTGTGCAAGTTTCATTGTGTACATGAACATAAAATGATTGTTGGGATTAGTAAAGCAATGGTTTTTGTTATCTACTCAGTTCCACCTGCCCTGGGGCTTTCTAGACTATGTGTGTTGGGTGCTACTCCACTTTTGGTAAGGGGTAATATTTATGATAGTGTTGGGGGTAGGGTTTCTACTGGAACGGTATCTACAAGGTGCTCCTATCAGAGACTTGGTATTGGGTTTACTATTGTTGGTGGATAGAGTTTTGCTTGTGTTACCAAATGTGCACCTTCAAATGAGAACTCTTGATCTCTTACATGAGCTAAGACATCCCCCGTGCAGGTGTGTGGTCCAGATGTGGTGAAAAATATGGGTTCTACCTATGTTGCGGGTTGGTTTATAGATTTAGTTTCTAGCCTTCTCTTCTTGATCTTCATTTTTGGGTGACGAATTCATGGAGACCCTTCATCTTTTGGTAATATTGAGCTTTTCCCTTGTGCAAAGGAGGTTTTATTTCTCTTTTTACTTATAAAGAAGAAGATTGGGTGCTAAACAAGATGTGGGTTTGGGAGACCCACTCTCTCTCAGTGAAACCTTTGACAATTTCCTTTAATACTCTTACTAAACCGGTTAGCATGCGTCCAGTGTGAATTTGGCTCCCCTATCTCCCCTACACTTGTGGGAGAAATATTTCTTTGAGGCCATTGGAAACTCTATTGGTCACTTCATAAAGGTGGATGAGACTACGACATCTATGGTTCTCTCTACCTTTGCACATATTTTGGTGGGCACTAATGATATCTCCACACCTCACCCTGGAGATGTGGTTCTCATGGTTGGGGATAGGTCATGGACTCAAGCAATGGATTATGAGGGCATCTCATTTCGATGCCACCAGTATTTCTCTACTAGTCACTTGGCAACTAATTGTTCTCTCTTGCAAGGAAAAGGTGGTGTCACTTGTTGGAAATATTCTTGTGAGGAACATTTGATTGTCCCCGATTTTGATTTTTTTATCTGATGAATAGTTGCAGGCTGACGATGAGGATGAAGCTCCTATGACTAAACTGGGTGATGCTCCTGCTACAAATCTGGGTGATGCTTCTCCTACTGGTACACACCCCTCTAGTTGTGATGACCCTTCTTCGCATGTTGCTCCTACTCTACTCCAATCTTTGGCTAAGAATGTACATAGTTCTCAGCACTCTGCCCCTTGTGCTGACAATCTTCCAAATAGAGTTTCATTAGCTTCTCTCCATTGTGGTGTGGATCCTAAGGACATCATAACCTGGACAGTTGTCCGACGGTGCACAAAAAATAGTTCTTTAAACTCACATTCTTCTCCACATGTTGTGAGTGAGTTGCCCTCCCACTCCTGAGGGGGGATACTAGCCTTTAAGCTAGTGTGTTTTTTATATTTTGTATTTTGTATTTTCCAAAACCCTAACTCTGGGTTGTGGTTACGTAAGGGTAAACACCCTTGTTATGTTGTTGACTTTAAGCAAAAACATAAACATAAAAAGTATCTAACATGATATTTGACAAATATTATAGTTTGAAATAACTCGAGATTAATCTTGCATTTCAACTTTTCTTTATTAAACTGTGTGCACAACCTTATGAAGGTTGCAGCTCTAGGGAGTGACATTTGCATTAATATTATAAAACAACACTTTTATTTATGTTCCAAGATTGTATTGAATATGCAAACTCTTTGAGGCATTTTCCATAAACCTCACTTCTCTAATATATGTTTTCATTTATTCCCATGATATTAACTAGGGAGTGCATGGAAAGAGGAGACCAGGTAGTTCTGCTAATTTTCCACATAGTTTTATTCCCTAATCTACAAAAATTTTAAAACCAATACCCTTGTAACAACTAACTAGAACATATATATATATATATATATATATATATATATATATATATATATATATATATAGGTAGTGAAGTTGTGAGTTCATAACTTCCTTTCTATGTTGTCATTCCATCATCAGAGGGAGGATGTTGTCAAAGAAAGTAGAATTGTGGCTTTCACTTACTAATTGCATTCACCCTAAGGTTCCTACAACATTTTCAATGAATCTTGCAAAATTTTATTTCAAGAGACTACATTTCTTTGAGGGATTTCATTACCCTTTTCCTCTGCCTTGCCAACTTTATTCAGCTTCCCCTCTTTTCCTTGCATTTTAGTCTTTTCTCCTAAAATAAAATACGTTAAACTCTCCATTCAAACCCTTGTTTAACTACTTTATTCTCACATTCTCTTTGTTCTCATTTCCTCCAACTCAATTTCTACTACTATTCTTACACACGGTCTCTCTTTACCATTCTTTCTCCCGTGATTTATCTACATGTTCTCCTCCTTTGTTGCTCACATTCGGAGTACTCTCCTCACACATTTCTTTTTCCTCCCCTCTTTTTGTCTTAATGCCCTCGCCCATCGCATTTTTGCCTGAGATTTTCTAAAGCCTTAATAACAAAAACGGTTTCATGCATATCTAGCAATCATTCCATTCTATGAAATCACATATTGTTTTTGACACTATGTCAAACTATTCACACACTTTTTCTATACTCCTATATTATGCATAAAGGTTTACCAAAGAAGATGCCAAAACAAGGGATTCCATACCTATTAAAGGCATGAATCTTCTCAATGAAGCTTGTGCCCTCTCTTCTTAATGAGGGTTGTCATCTAAAAGTTACTCTTTCTCTTTTCTCTTTTTTTCTCCAACAACTTGTTATTTCTTCCCCATGCAAAATTAATATTAATGCCTTCTCCATTTTTTACTTCTTTGACAACATGAAAAATTAATATTAATGCCTTCTCCATTTTGTACTTCTTTGACCACATGATGTCTTACATTGAAGGTCGGGATGTGACAAATAGGGACCCTTTAAAAATTTCCCCACCAAAAGCATTGGCCAATGGTGTGGTTTTGTGTCCTTTAAATTGTTCGAGCGGCCCCAAGGTTTGCACCAGGTTGACAAGTGGTACAAAGGGAGCCAACGGCAAACTGAAAGCCTTTCTGATGGACAAAACTAGCAGTAAGGAGTACGCACTCACTTCCTATAGTTTGTATTTGTGCTCAAACACCCGTCACAAAGGGAGTTTTAAATTTATTCCTAAAATTGTTTGATGTGCCTAGTGCAAGAAAAATTTTAGTGGATAATGAATGAATCAATGAAGGATTTTAATGACGTCCATAAGGCCGAAGCAGCTTATGGGACCCCCTAGAAAAAGTAAACACCCCGAGAAAGGTGCCAGAACTTCAGACCCTTTGTAACTGCTTTTTTAAGTCTGCTCTACGATAGTGAATTTTGATCACTAAATTTGATGTCCTGTCTAGTTGTGTTTCTTCAAAAAGAGCACCTAAATTGCCTACTTCTAAGATCTCCTCATAGTTGGAGCAGATGTCGCTA
Source organism: Thuja plicata (assembly GCA_018584345.1). Taxonomy (NCBI): domain Eukaryota; kingdom Viridiplantae; phylum Streptophyta; class Pinopsida; order Cupressales; family Cupressaceae; genus Thuja; species Thuja plicata. The sequence goes on along the minus strand of MU227600.1, from coordinate 838,696 downwards.
TATGTTGGACACTCCATGATAAAATGTCACTTTGTCTTAACCACTCCCATGTTGCAAAATAAACATATTCTCTCCTCCCACTCTTCTTTAGGTATCATCCATCTACCCGTTTCACACCTCAAATGATGAGAACTTGTCCTAAATTGTGCTATGAGCATTTTAGCTCTCCACTTGATATTTTCTCCTATGTATGCTTTATCCTCGTGATTTCCTGTGGAGTTGAATTCTTTGATATAATATTCCTTTTTGCGCCCATTTTTCTTTGACCATGTGAGATTTCTAAATTTTTCCTTCACGAACTTGTTTATTCCATCATTGTTATCCGGGCATTCATACATATTAATATTTCACTTTTTCATCCATTTGACATTTTTGCTTCATCCACGTGTTCTTTCTTCTATCAAGCCTTTCCTCTATGATCAATTTAGGCCAACGTTGTTTTGATTAAGTAAAAACAGGTTTTGAAAGGACCCAAAACCTTTTACAACCAAAAAAGAACCGAGAGATAGAACATTAAGAGAACCAAATAACAACTGTGAATCAACACCAGACACACCAAAGGGAGGAAACAAGCACTCCCACAAAGAAGAAACCAAGACCCGAACAACAGTCAGCAAAAAAGAACAGCAAGAAATCATTTATTCCCACCCGTATGTGACCTTAAATTCATATCAAAAGGAGGCTTGGGAGACTTAAATTTCTTGCCTTTGACACTTTTCCATCCTTCCTCCATCAACAAAGCCTCGTTCTTCCCTGACAAAGAAATATCAGAGAAACCCACAACCCGGGAGGCAAGGATGTCCAACCCAGCACACCCGATAGGGACAGAGATAGCAATCCCCCCCGAAGGAGACTGGACGCCAACCACAACACCAGCATTAAGGATAGCAGAAACAAAGATAGCATCAACCCCAGGGGTAGGGATAGCAGCCACAACACCTGGCAAGACAGCAACACCTTTCTGACCCAGGACAGCATCAGAGTCACAAAAAGAAACATCCTTCGGAGTAGCATCTGTAATATCGACATTAGCTTTAGTAGTGGAAAAATCTTGAGGTGGACTGTCATCCAAACCCTTGAGTTTTTTCATACCTTGAGTTTTTTTTTAAATAACTTAATAGTCGAACCATTGTTGAAGCCTCTAAAGGCAATATATCAGTTTCCACCAATAAAATTTCATGAGGGACGGCAATTCTAGTTTTGAGGTTGTTAATGATTAAATATTTTTGGATTCTTTCTACTTGCCTCCATTTCTGATCCGTCATTGTTCTACCCCAAATCTCAAATCCGTAAAGGATCACCAGGGTAACCAACATACCAAAAAGCATCTTCTTGATTTTCCAATCCCAAAGCTCCGTGTTGCTGCATCTATTTTGTAAAGAGTATAGTGCTTTCCATCCTCCCTAAATCATTTTTTCTCTACATATTTCCCAGTTGAGCTTCTTGTGAAAATCGATCCCAAGGTATTTGTACTCATCCACAATCTCTAAAGGGTTACCATCAAAAAGAAAGTGTTTTACGTCCTCTTGTTTCTTTTCAAAGTAAAGATCATCACTTTGGTTTTGCTAGTGTTCCCCTGCATCCCAACCTCATGGAAAAAGGCATCAAGCACCTTCAAGTGTTCCCTTAAACCACCAGTCATTTTAGCAATTAAAATAAGAGCATCTGCATACATAAGTAGCTTTATCACATTATTAGCTAGTTGAACCCCATCACCACTATTCTTGTTTAACCATTCTTCTAGCTTGTTGATATATAACCCAAACAAGGTCAGTGAGAGGGGTTAGCCTTGTTTGATACCTATATCCTTGCCAAAACACTCTAACATCCCATCCATAGTTCTAATTTTAGCTTTGATCTGCTCATATAGCCTATGTACCGCAGCCCTGAGCTCATAAAGAAAAGGAAAATTTTGCTTTATGAGAACTTTTTCATTTTTAGGAAATGACAAGAGGTACCGAAATCCAAAGAGGTGGGATCTTCTTAGGGAAGGTGGCAAACAAATCCATAATTAAATAAGGGACCTACAAGAGTATGTTCAAAATGCCTACATTGTGCCAACTGGCTTAATTTTCCTGCTAAGGTGATCGAGGTATCGTTACGCAACAAGAAAAAATTAGTCACATGGGGTGGAATTTTAAACATTCGAGTACTACCTTCCCTCGAAGTGGCACAATCGTTTCTTCTTAGAAATGAGTGACTGCAATTGTTTCTTTGTCCTATCATGTGATTCATGGTTTTTGAGCCATGCTCCACCTTTGATCGTGTTGTAAGTTTTGTTGGCCTTACCTTTAAAAAGACAACATTTTCTTTGTTTTCAGTTTGAGTTGAGACATTGTTGAAAAGAACATGTTGAACCAGCAAAGGTTAACTTCTCTTAAAGTTGTGGGAATCATTGGTTTTCATGGTTCAAATTTATGTTTTGCAAATAGTTTTAAAATATTGACACTTGGATGCTCTTGTATTTGATGAATTTTAGAGGCAATTCATATCTATTTTATGGTATGTGAGGTAATATGAATGTAAATTTAGTTCAAAACTCGATTTCAAGCAAAATCTTTCAATATCATGTAAATCTTATAAACATTTCCACAAAAGATTGCATCCCCTTTTTTAAGCCATGATTGATGAAATAGAAAGTGGGTTTCAATAACTTCATCTATCCAAGCATCTGATTTTTCCTTGACTATGTTCTTTAGTTAGTTCAATTACCTTTCTCTCTAACCCTGAACTTTTTGCCATTTATTTTGAAACATCTAAATCAAATGGAGCAAAGTTGCAAATCTGATTTTATAGAATTGCTTAGAGTTCTCATCCATTTTGTAGATCTTTTATATAGTTATCTGTAGAGAAGTGTCCAATGTTCCCCATATTACGCTTGTGTGTTACCACCAAATATACTTCATGCAACTAGATTATCCAACACAATCATGATCTGATCTTGAACCTTGAGGTAAACCTATGTTGTCAATATGATTCATTTTCTTTTCAAGAGAGATAAGGATACCCAATATATTTTAATCTGAGTTGGCAAGTACAAAAACACCTCACCCATCAAGGAGCACCAATACTTCTCGTTGGTGGTGGCTTTAAGATTGTAATGAATATTTCTCATGTAGGAGGTTCTTAAACACATCAAATAGTTATCGTTTGAGATAGCTATCTATCTTTAGATACTCATAAGGCCCTTCTCATGTTGATGTGGTCTTTCAAAAAGCTCGCAAAATAAATGGTTCGCATTAATATGATATTTGGTGGCATAATTTTTTTATCAGTGGCCAAAAAATGGTTTTGATTAAAATCAACAGCAAAATAAGGGTGTTGAGCCTTATGCAACCACAGTCCAAAGGTGTCAAAAGAGATCAACAACACACCAACAGAGGTGTTGCCAATTACAAACATAAACAACACGCCAACAAAAAGGCTAGTAGCTCACCTCAAGAGTGGGTAGACAACTCATGTATAACATGGGGAGAAGAATGAGAAACTAGAGAATTATTTTTCCTACGTCGTCGAACGACTGTCCGAGCGATGCTATCATTAGGATCCCCACCACAAGGGGGAACAACTCATGAAATTTTATTTGAAAAATTGTCAGCATAAGGGGTAGAGTGTTGAGAAAGTTGTACATTGTTAGTCGAAGATTAGAGAAAAGGAGCAGTAGGTGAAGAGGGCTCTGTACGAACCGAGGGGACCACACCAGCAAGAGCAAGAACTAATGAGGCCTGGTTTGCAGCACAAACATCACCCAAATTTGCAACAAGACCTTCATCTGAGAGGGAGTGATTGTCAGTCTGTGATTCATCATCAGAGGAAGAACCAGAAAGTCAAATGTTCATATTTGGCATCCTACCAAGTGGTAGTGCATTTATGTCGCAAGAGAGAGCAATCAATTCTCAGGTGACCAGTAGAGAAGCACCAACAACATCGAAATGGGAGGTCCTCATAATCCACTGCTTCATTTCATTGCCTATCCCCCACCATGAGAACCACATCTCCATGGAGCGGTGTGGAGGTATCAATGTCGACCAAAATGCATGCAAAGGTAGAGAGACCCATAGCAGTTGCAGTCTCATCCACCTTTTAAAATGGCCTATAGAGCTGTCAATGGCCTCAAAGCCAAAGTTCTCCCAAAAATGAAGGGGAAGATTTGGGAGACGAACCCACACTGGATGCACACTAAGCGGCTCAATAAGAGGATTGAGGGACGATATCCAAGGTTTGACCAAGAGAGAGTGAGTCCCCCAAAGCCACAGCTTGCTTAGCACTAGATCTTGTTCTTCAAAAGAAGTAAACAAAGCAATATATAACCCCTTTTCCCAAGGGAAAAGCTCAATATTACTAGGTACAACAGGTCTCCAAGAATCTGTCACCTAGCAATGAAGATTTGGAAGAGAAGGTCAGAAACCAGTGAATCTACAAACCAACCTACATCGTTGGTAGAAATCTACATTTTTTACCAAATTTTGGCCACACACCACCACAAGGGATGTCTTTAGCGCAGGCAAGAGATTGACACTTCTCCTTTGAAGGAATAGCAACAACAAATTTGGCAACATGAGCAAAGCTTATTCCACCAACAATAGAAAGATGCTTTGGGGACCTGACCTGTTGGAATAAGTCAAAATTGAGTCATTGTTTGTGTTGCATATGTGGCAATGAGTTTGAGTTGCAACCAATGTCTACAGTAGATTTTTCATCCTTCTCACAGTTAGTTGTCAGTTTTCATTCCTCTATAATTTGTTGTTAGTTAGTTTAACAGATTTATAGGAAAGTGGTTTGTCTTCATGATTATATGAATGAGTATCATTTGATTAATAAAATATAGCAAATGGTTTCTCTCTTCTAGCTCCTTTATTTCTATTGTTTTGAATTTCTATTTTGGTATCAGAGCTAAGAGGATGTCAATCTTAGTTGAGGAACCATCAGATGATAGTGATGATGATTTCATTGAAGATGGACTTGTCATATTTTGAAGAAGTTAATGCTTTAAAGATAGGAAAAGATGCAATAGAGGCTAGATTGATGCTCAATGTCTGAGCTGCTAATAGATTGGAGAAACTATACCTTATTGAGGTTATGAGACAGACATGTGAGGCAATTTGGTGTCCAATAGTTCAGGGAGATTTAAAAATCTGGAAGCTTAGCACCATACCTTTACGAAGGATAAGGGGCATTTCATGTGCAAATGGTGTCCAATGGTGTTGAAGCTTGGATGATAGTTGCATGACTATACCAGTAAGTGGGAGCAATGATGCAGGAGCATCCTGGGGTAGTTGGCAATCCTGTGTCACCAAAAACATGTTTTGGTTTGATCTTTGTTTTAGTAGTAAACTTGGTTGGAGACCTGAGGTGCTCGGTCACTTTGGTGGTAGTTCTTGGTTGGAAGATGTATTGCTTCACTGTTGAACTCGGTGACTGGACTCAGTGGTAGTTGCTTGGTGTGTGCAACTCGGTGGTGTCTTGCTCGGTGGTGTTTGTTCGGTGGAGTTCTGCTCGATTGTGCCTTTCACCGAGTAGTCTCGCTCTCAGTGTGCTTGTTTACCGACTGGTTGTTGGGGTTCGCCGACTTGTGTTTTTGGATTGGGCGGACATTGGAGATTGCATCCGTGATTTGAGGGGGTCATTGGGATCGTGCTAAGTTCTGAGGCGTGCGGATTTGTGGCATTGGATCTTGTGTGGACCTAAATCTGGGTTGATGTGTTTTCCTATGTATTTTTGTTATTAATTGTAGCCAACTGGTGCATTTAATATTTGTTCATTGTAGTGTATGGCCAACTAGGTCATTTAATTATTGTTTACAAGCTGACTTGTGGCAAGTGTGTATAAAAGAGAGTCTAGGTTGATGTTTAGAGGGACATGACAGAGGCAAGGGAAGATAGATAGAGGATAGCAAAGTAAGCTGAAAGATTGTAAGTTGCTGCAGATAGTTGTACGTGGGTAGACAGAGATTGCAGATTGCTTGGTGGCTTGCGAGCACAAGTTCGGATCTGATTTCTTCCACCTAGCTATAGGGTAGATGGATAAGGTTGGATCCTGCGAGATCTTGTTGAATCTGTTGATGTAATTGGCCCTAACTGGGAAGGCCTTACAGCCCGACATGTTGCATGTAACTGGAATTCTGAGATAATATAAATTGATATTGATATATCTTGTGTTTTGTTGTTTCCGCTATGTGTTCTTGTTGTTGGTTGCAAGTTTGGACAATCCTTTATTGGATCCTCCGAGCTTGGACTGCATCAAGCAACTTCAAGAAGTCTTATTGGTCTATGAACTATTTGTAAAGAATAGATTCTATATAAATGTATTGTTTTCTTTTATGTTACAAGTCATTTTAATTCCTAGTTTGTAGTATGCAAATATGGTAGTAGTCCATCTTGATTCAGTTATTCTTAAAGGCGAAGTGTTGGAATAAGTCAAAACTAAATCATTGTGTGTGTTGCATATGTGGCAAAGATTTGGGTTGCAAACAATGTCTAAAATAGATGTGTCCTTCTCACAATTAGCTATGAGTTGTCATTCCTCTGTAGTTTGTTGTCAGTTAGTTTAATAGATTTATAGGAAAGTGGTTTGCCTCCATGATTGTATAAATAAGTATCATTTGATCAATAAAATATAGCATATAATTTCTCTCTTTTATCTTCTTTATTTTTGTTGCTTCAATTAATAACCTTTAATTGTATTTTTTAGTTTGTAATTTGATAGTTGATGCATATTTATTAGCTTCTTTTTGTTATCATTCACTTTTAAAATATGTATTGGCAGGGAATCCAAAAGAAAACGAAGGAGATGTGTAGTAAATTTGGAAGGGTGCCTATATAAAAATTTTGTAATGATTTTATTGATTTTAATTATTATTTTATTTATATTTTAAAAAAATAGAATTTGTTAAAAGCTAATTTATAATTATAATTATTTTTTATTTATAAATAATTATAATGTTAAAACTAAAATAGGTAAAATTGTTTTTTTGAATATCTATATGTTTAAGTTAGGCATTCAAAAGTTTGAAATAAACAAACATGGAGGTTAAATGTTTTGTAATTAAGCAATTTACTAGATCTACCAAAGAATATAAACTAGCACTTGCACCAGAAGGAGGTGCAAGGGGTACGCCGATAGACAACTATATATAAGTTAATATAATTTATCTGTGCACAAAAGATATGTTAATTTTATGTATCATTTTTGTATATAAAGATAT
>MU227600.1:791969-828316 GCA_018584345.1 Thuja plicata | reverse complement strand
GAATAAAAATTAACTGTATGGTTGTTGTCATGTTAACAGTTTATTGGGTAGGAAAAGTGAATGCATGCATTAAGAAGATGAATTATATGTAAGAAAATAAATTCTTGGTAACATAGATTTGTTTTTTAAAATGAGGCGAACTAAAACCAATCTTATTCCCATCCATTGAATTTGGGATAGAATTTCACTTCCTGCCATGGTTGAACTAATGCTCCTTGAAACGGAGGCTGAACTTTCTGTCCCATATGAGTGATTGAGGGACTAATATTGTAACTTTTAGGCTCTGATTTTATATTGTTCTGTTTGGGAACTTTTCCCTTCACTTCTTTTCCTGCAACATTTCAGAACTCACCCAGCAACCATTGGGTGGGTTTCATATAATTTGAGTGTTTAATGCCGTTAAATTGCCCTGAGTAACCCAAATTAGGATTCTAATACCTTTTCCCTCACAAAATCCCCTCTGATCTCGAGAAAATCCCAACTTTAACAGCATTGAAAACGTCCATAGCTTTGTTCTTCATATCTGAATTTGACTGCAACCAATTAACCAGTTCACAGGCAAGAAGCAATCCAGTTTTCAAGTGCTGTCAGAAACATAGATCTACCAAATTGAATTCTACCCCAAGCTCGTGTATCATTTGAAAGATCAAATATGCCCCACCTCTTGCTATGCACAACATCTATAATCAGCTAGACGCAAGACAACATAATCAGCTAGGATGAATTTGAAGTCGTCTTTACCTTCGATCCAGTAATCTAGTTTTGGCGTTTACCATCTTGTGGGTTTGAATTTTTGCCATGAACAAACATGAATAGGAGTTGCCATTCAAAAAGAAAAATTTACAAAGAAGAGGCGGTAGAAATTTGACAGAATGAAAGTCAATGTCCAATTTGTGACAAATGAGTTGACGAGATTTTAAAGGCATCTCATTTATATTAACAGAAATCAGTCAGTTCTGAAGTACAGACCTGCCAAAATCGCTTATATTGTCACTGAATATTAGATTCCAAGTCTTCTGTTTATGCTTCACTTTTCTAATTAAGGGTGTTTGCTAGGTTTTACAGCAGTTTGAAAGTTCAATTTTTCCTAGGGATTTGAGATTTCAAAATTTTCATTAGTTTCGATTTTCTGTTATGTTCACAACAGTTGTTGTATGGTTATGGTTGGGATTGTCAGAAAAGCAAATTCAAACTATCAAAATTTAACTGGTGCACTCAAACAATAATTTTTTATCTAATATTATTTCTAGACAGATATCAAGATTTACAATAACTTATGGCGCTCCTAAATAATGAACAATTGACTAGATTGTTCCTGAGTACAAAAATGGTTGAATTAGGCACCGAGTCCAACAAGGTTAGCTCTACCTGAATCTTTAATGTAGAAAGGTAGCCAATATAAAAATGTATAAGCCACAAGCTTCGAGAAGAAAAGACATAATGCATAGGATGCGACACCCGAAATCATCCATGCTTTAAAAAAGCCAACGACATTAGTAGCAGTTAAAAGCGTTTGGGCAGTCGCACAAGACCGAAGAAGCCCCTCCTCACCGTCCACTATGAATTCTTCTATGTCATGTTTTATAACGCCACTACCAGCATGGATCTCTACTTTCGATGGACCCATCCCCCCATTCATGATGTCCCTAGAAGTTCCTGTTTTGGATAATTCAACTAAGGTTTTTACCAGGCCTCTATGAAGTTCTGTTGGAGGTGGTGTTTCGTTTAACAATCCAGCTTCCCCACATTTGAGCGGACTCTGGTCTTCAAAATTTATCCTTTCAGAACAAACCTCATCCCCAACATCATCAGGGTTCACAACCAAAAACAAATAGACCACAATGCCTGCTACTGCTACTAGAATCCCAGGAAGAAGAAAAGACCATCCCCATCCATATTGCAAGATAGCTACAGCAATAAGGGAGCCACATATATTTCCTATTGATGTGTGAGCATTCCAGATGCCCATGATGAGGCCTCTCTTGCCCTTGCCAAACCAATTACTAACAATGRCTACAAYAGAGGGCCAACTTGTGGCCTGGAACAGCCCTTGCACCACTTGAATACATAAATAGTAAAAGAAACTGTGGATGTTGAGCCAATATCCCATCCCAAACATTGCCACAAAAGTCCCACTCCCAATCATACCCACGGTAAGAAAAATGTGAAGATCATCCCTGTCTCCAACATGCCCAGCAAAATACATCCCTACATAATAAACTAAAAGAAATGAAACATCGATCTCCCCCAACCTGGCAGTTGTAGTACTTCCATCAAAGGGCTTCCACCCACTTTTCAACACCCCCTTTGCAATGCTGATGGGCTTCCTCGAGGCATGAAAACAGGCGTATGCAATGAATGTGATTATCAAAACAGAGCTCTGATAGACCCTGATTGTGGGATTGAACCACCTGTAGTGCTTCAAAAAACTAATTCCTGGAGGCTCCATGATATTTCTATCATTCAAATCAACGCGACCTGAAATTTCAGCATAAAAAACTTATTTATCAAGAGCTCGAATAGCCCTAGCAGAATATAGAGGACTTCCACCCGCATTTTGTGACAGGAGTCTTAATAATTCATTTTTGCAACCCACGAGAATAAACTCCAATAAAAAATTATGTCTGATTAATGGCTGCGTACTAGTTAATATACCTGCAACTCAGCTCATTGATGTTATATGTCCGAATTGCTCCCCAGATTATCTCCAGTTTTCAAGTGCGATGGCTGCTAAATGGAAGAACAGGGTCTTTTAGATGTGACTGATGGGTTTTCATATCTATGAAATATTTTATGTGCTTGCATATTGATTCAAAGATCTGATTTTATCCAAATAAGATTTGATTTGATCAGATCAATGAGTTTTTTTGGTGACGTTGCATATTTTATTAAATAGGATTTGAGGAAAGCAATTTGCAAAACCTATTTTTAGCGTCGGACAGGTTTGGGGATGCAGTTGTCCGGTTTCAAAACGTCTGACAGGTATTGTCGAAAGCTCACGCAATATAGCCTATCGGCTAAATATATTTTTCAATTCTCACAAAAAAGAATTCTTGAATAGTAGAAGAGAGAAAAATCGACTTGAATAAATGTTTCAAACAATATATTTAAGTATCTTTGTAAAAAAATCTCTCATGTTTTAAGATTTGATCAGATTGATTGACTTGTGCATACAAAAACAAAAATTTGTGTTCTCGTTCAGGACATTGAAGACCCCCTTTTATTCTTTTAAACTCATCCTTCCCTCTTAATAATGGCAGTTAGGGTTTAAATGGTGATATGTTCTATTTTATTCTCTTATAGCTCAACGATCTTTATATAGAAGGTATTATATCAATTTAGACAGTACCATTCTTCATACTAGGTCAGTTTATTTTTGAGAAGTTGATTTCCTTCCATTATAAGATATCTCTCAAGCTTATTTTACATAAATTTTTAAAATTTAGGTATGCTAGTTCTAATACAGTTAAATTGATTATTTATATTATTTATATATTATAAGATTATTTGCTAAAGTCCTAGGTTAATTTTTTGACCGAAGCTGTTTAATTCCTTGTTTTTGTGAAAATTAGAATTATAAGTTTTCAAGATATTAATTCCTTGATAAGGAGTGTCTTCTAGCATACTTTGATTTCTTTTCAACTTTCTTGCTATACAAGCTTGTTTTGTTTTTGTGCTTGTTGGCTTTGAAAACTTCCTTCGTTGCTACTTTTTTTTTTCTAGAAATGTAACACTGCACTTTTTTGTTTTCACGTGACTTGGGCACTTGAGCTGCGTGGATGGAGTTTGGCAAACTTTGTCCATACAAATCAAATGTTTTGAGTTGAATTGCAAAAGTGTGTGATAAGTACCCACACCTCACAGAAAGTTTATGTTGCCAGATTGACCATAGCTTGAAGAAGAGAATAAAATTGATTGAAAATAATAGAAAGTAATTCAAATCAAATGAACTAAGCACTTCGTTTCAAAAAAGGATGGAATGGTTGAAGCATGGGTTATACAAGCATGTTTCCGCTTGCTTTAAATGGAAAAGTTAAAGCATCGCCCACAAACATATATACCAATTTCTTCAGGTGCCAAGATGATTGCCTGAATCAAGCCTTGGATATATCTTGGCATAAGCTACAGGCGTCTATTGGTATTTTTGAGTGGCAAAGTTGGGGATTCTGCTAAAGAGAGACAAAGGTTCAAACCTGCCAGCTTGTACCTACCGTTTACCTCCCAAAAAAGGAGAAAAAAGAATAAGGATCCAAGTGCAAACATTTTCATAGAAAAAAATGGAATGTATAAGAATTGCAACTGCACACATTTTTACATTTTCAATTTAATAAAAACAAAAATGTCTTCCATTAGCAGCAATTTTTGAAAGGGCCAGCGGTTTATAGATAATAAAGAACAGTACAAATAAATATGAGATAAAGTAAGTAGTTCACGGTATTACAATGCTCAAAAAAAAATTTGAATCCATTTTCTTTATTGTTAACCTGATATTATCTTTCATCACCACCCAAAATGAGTAAGACAATATATTGTCTTGTTCTGACATTTCTAGTCCAAGTCAAATTTCTTTCTTGCGGTCAATTTGAAGAAACATGGGAATTCATCTAAATGTTACTATTATTCACTGCTAGCTTAAAAAAAGGTTCCTTATTCCTGAGATTCAATCAAATCTCTCTCAAAATTATTTGATTAACTTGAGATGATTTGACATAAGAGCATCCTGAATAAAACATTGAACTGCTCCCTAAAAGTAAAAGACATTACTTAATGGCATTGGACACCAAAAAACAAATATATGAAAGAAATAAGCAATAATGAATAAACAATAAACGCTAGATCAGTATTTACAAAGGAAATATAACCTGGATCCTTTAGACAAACATTTTCCTAAAGGAGTTCAAGAGTTCCTGAAAAATGGACTTAGAATGGAAGACCACGTAACAACAAAGATGTGTACAATTGAGAGCCAATTTTCATATGCTAATTTCTGTATTGTCAGGCAGAAGTCATGCAGTTCTTTTAACAATGCTTGAGGAGGCCTTCGTTAAGAGAACAAAGGTAAAATACTAAAATGTATTAAAATCTGAATAATGTCCAGTTGGGCTCATCTTATTTTTTGTTTCTTTGCAGATGTTCCTTTTGAATATTTGATATTAGGGAGTTGAGCCTTAGTGGAAGATTTTACCTTGTGGATCCGTCTTGTGTCTTCGTTGCCTGACTCATTGCCATGTTCCCTGTCTGCGCTTCCTTTTTCAGCGTCTACTTCATCCCATCTTTTCCCTTCAACTTCTGTTAATTCGTCCTCTTTCTCATCATCATCAAACCCCACAACAGATGCATTGTCAGAATCATCCTTGTTCAATTCTGACTCCAATTCTGATGGATGGTATCCTCCTTCATACTCTGAATTATCCAAATCTGAATCGCTAATCTGAAGGTTCAAAAACTCCCAACCACCATCTTGAATAAACTCCTTGGGGTCCTCCAAAATGGTCTTCAAAATTGGTCGCCAGTGCAAATTCATTCTACTTTCATAGTACTTTATGTTCTTAGAATTTAACCAATCCGTGATACAATCAAGTGATGCTGAGGGAATGGCATCAATATGGAAAGCTTCCTGCTTGAAATCCTTGAAAATAATGATCATATCAAAATTATTTTCCCCAAGGCCTACCCTCTCTAAGTTAACAATTTCAATATTACTGAGGGTAATTACTAAGAATGGAAATTCTATTAACTCTACCAAGCAGTTGTCTGTAGGAACAATAAAAACAGAGTCCTTGAAGGGAATGCCATGGAAGCCAAACTCTTTAAGTGGTATTTCAAAATTTAATTTAAGGGCTTTCAAGTGAGGTTGTTCCCACAACTCTGATATTCTCTTAATGAATGTATTAAAATCTGCATTTACTTTTCTTTTCCTATTCCTCCCTTGCTGTTCTGCCTCCAGATCATCAGAATCATTGATTGATTTCCTGCAAGTGCCTGATGGAGCACCAGCTTCCATCACTACAACATAAAATTGGACATCCTTCGTATTCTTGCTCCCTACTCTAATATGTTTATGAAGATGGAGATGTATCAAGGTAATCATCTCCTTTTCTGCTGGCTGAAATAATGCATGCTTGATATTCCTATATGTAACCTCTAGTCTCTCTTCTTGCCTCATGGTTGAGTAACAAAAACCATTTGAATGACCTTCTAATGTTCCAATAATTTTTCTCTCTCTGCCACCAAACGAAGGTCGAATACATAAATCTGATAACATGACAGACTTCGTTTTTGAAATTGGCATCTTCTCTTGAGTTATCGCAGTGGCTCTTTCAGCTCTTTCAGATTCTCTTGAAACTACTTTACGTCTCAAATTTTTAATTAGCTGGACTACCTGGTTAACATGCCTCGTATCTTTTGAGCGGAAAGTTAATTCTTTCAAATAGACATAGCCTTGAAGTTTATGAGGGAAAAGATTATTAGCATTGAACCCAGCGACTGGTCCATTGAGAAGGATATGTATATAAGAAATATCACCATCTTGTTGACTTGAAGCACTCCTTATGGTGGCAATATGAAATGGTACCATTAAGCCATTTATTGGTAATAAAACAGCCTCATTCTTGTGATCAACCTGAATCATCAATTCCTTTGATGAAGGAATGTCATCTACATTGTTATAGGCATCCAAGTCACATGCAGATTTGAGATAACCCTGGAAATCACTTGAATCAGAACTCCCTGCAGTGATTGTTCTTGCATTATCGTCACTCTTTTGTTGAGATACTTCGGCCTGATGTTGTCTTTGTACCTCCTCTTTGGTAGCCTCATGTTTATCAGAACTTGGAGTCACTTTAAGGTTTGAAATAATAGACTCTGTCCTGTTTGCATCGACTTTAGGGTTTGGTTCCGTTTCAGATTCTTCTTCATCATCATTAAAAGAGTAGAGAACATCTGAAACAGATTTAGAGCTCATAGCAGTTGCAACTTCTGGCCCTTTATCCCTAATAATAACTGTATCAGAAAGCAACAGAGAGAAGAACCGTGTTTTTGGATTATCCGATTCTATACGTAGATTGTGAAACCCAAGACTGACATTGAAGACCATCCCAACATTCAGAACTCTTTCATTTCTTGCATTTAAATTTAATTTGGTGTCCCTGAACTCAATGCCAATCCCAGTTCCTACACTCTTGATCATGTGAGGAAGTAATTCAGGACCATCTCTCTGCACAACTTCAACTGCTGCCTTATAAGAAGCAGCTGCAGTATTTCCTGGTTGTAGTGACATAATTGCTGCTTCATGAGCTCTTAGTAACACCTTGTAAGCTTTTCCCTGCAACTTATCAGCATTTATTAGATATGTCCTAGCAACATTTGAGCAGTAACCATTGTAACGTGCCCCAATAGAACAGATGATGACTCCTTTGGCATCATAATAAAGATCATCATCATTGGATTCTGCATCAGGCTTCAAGTCAAACACTCCCCCACTCTGAAAAATAGGAGGATAGCAAATGTCAACATTTTCTGGTTCCATTTTCAAATTTGCTTTGCTGGGATCAAAAATGGCATTTTCTGTATCCTCCATAAGAGTGAAATGGGTTACCTTCTTTTCCCCTTCTATAATTTCCTCAAGTTTGGGCACAACATAATTCTTGAGAACTGAAGCACACAAAAATGATGCTTTTTTTACATTTGTTAACTCTGTCTCATCCTTCTGAGCAAATAGCTCTGAAAAACTGACACTTACATCAACAAGCTGAAATCCTGTATCTTTTAATGCTTCTCCCCACCTTATCAAAAGTGGTCCTTCTGGGTTCTCTTTTGCAATCCAGCCAATGACTGGGGGACATGTAGAGCATTGACTCTTAATTGATTGGAATATCTCCTGCATCTGAGAACTTCCATTGTCACCTTTTGGTATTGCATGTAAGAAAATATCAACATCCAAACACTCTGTGGAGACCTTTTTTATAGATTCAATCAAAGATGGTTTTTTCTGATTACACAAGACATGGATCCGTGTTTCTAAAAATATCATGATTGTCTCTGGAAATTCACATCCAAGAAGCCATATTTGTAGAGCAGCTGATTTCAAGTAGCGCAAATCTTCAGATGTGGGAGGATTGGCCACTGCAATGGCTTCTGCACCTCCCCAGGACTCTTCCTTGCGACCTCTCCAACTTAAATAAAATGCCTCTAACCTTTTACTGAGAGTACTTACATTGATTTCGTATTCATCAGGACTTATATCAGCAACTGTTTCCTTCACATCTCCAGTGCTGATCTCTGCCATTACAACCAATCTGTCATCACAGGCCTGCCCCAGCCTCCTAGATTAAATAGTGCAACATATAATCTGACCATGAATGAATTGCCTGCATTGAAAATTAAATTGGGGTCTTGATGATTACTAAACCACAAAACTGCATCTTGAAGTATAAAACAACTATTATAGCAGTAAGTATCCAAGGCAGCAGTAACACTACAGAGAATAAAAATCCGAATGCCAAACAATAAGGGTAATCCATCGCATCAGAGGGTTGGGACAAGTAAAGAAAAAATTTTAACTTCATAAGTGGTCGAAAACTTCGACAAAAGTAAAACTCAACGTCAATGGTGCTGCAAAAGACAATCCAAACAATACATGGGCAAGTTTTGTAGTAACAAAAACAAATGGGAAATTTCTTTGAGAAGGCTTTTCAAAATTCGAGTAATCAAACTAACAACTTTGTGGAGTGGCCAGCACTTCTGTCAGGGATCCAAGCATATGTGAGAACTGGACAAAGAAACCTAGAATTAAAGGGAGTTTGCAAATAGTTATAAATGTGGTCATCAAAAACTCATGTCCAATCTGGCAGCTTAAATCATTTCTGGAAAAAATTCTCATATGGAAAAAGAAATTAATATCCTGTAAAATTTCCCAATGTCACCAGGAGCAACATAGCGTATCTAACCGTTTAGCCAACATTGGTACAAAGAAATCTTATTTCTCTCTTAAAAAGTACAGACAAGTATGACTGGCAACTTTTTAACTGATATTGTAATCAAATATAGGGAGTAATCACAAAGGAAGGTGGCTTGTTTTGTGGATTATATGTGGTGGTGGCTGTTGGTGGCTGTAATTTTCAAATGATGTGCATTTATGTTTGGAGGTGTTTTTGTTATCAACTTAACTTCGATCTAAGCATAATGTATTATATATTGACAGCTGTGATATTGGGTGTGATCAAATGGTGCCAGCTGAAAAGCCTATGATTTGTGTGCCCTTTGTGCTGGTAGATGTGTTACTATGGAGAGTGGTACCATATCACATGATCCTTTGAGGCAGGGTCTGGTATCAGATGATAGACTGCAAAATAATTTTCAACTGCAATACCTCATTTAATATGAGGATGATGGAGACTATATTGAGGCAGGACGGTTTGGCTGATTATGGTCTGCTTTGATCGTGTGCCACAGTGATGGTGGATTTTAGAGGAAAATTGTAAGAGATTGTTTAAAATGTGGAGCTTCATGACTGATTTTAGAATTGTTGGTTCTGGATGGGATGGATATGGAAGATCTACTGGAACTGGGTTGTCATGGGAAAAGAAAAATACAGGTGGCATAATACTGGAAAGTCGGTTACAAGGGTTGAGGCAGACATGAAGGAGATGTGTATACATGTAGATGTCCTAGAATGCTTCATACAGGATCTGAGTATTGTAATGTGTAATTTGGTAGTGTCAGTGCATACAGATGTTGTGGAAATAATTGGTGGGTATCTAATGCCATATCTAGAACAGGGTCTTCTGACTTGAGCTGTTCGAAGAGATTCCATAATGCATATTCACAAATTTCACGGTATGTCAAAGATGGAAGAGAATACAGTAGAGTTTCTACAGCAAGGTATATGAGTTCTCGAACTTTGGTCACGTGAGAGGTGTATAGGTCTGTTGACAATAAATTTGTTCGTTGATATGTTTATATTGTGCTTAGATTATGTTTTCTGATTGCTGGATAGTAGTTTACCATGGTGCTTATAGTTGCTCTTCCTAACTCATAGTAGGAGCAGCTGACGCAGTTTTTGCACTTTCTTGCTTTTGTAATAGTTGAATAGTATGTGGTAGTTGGGAAGGGAGTACATATATAGATCCCCTATATAGGTTATTGAAAATAAAGGAAATCCATGAGAAACAAAACCCCCCAAGAATACACTGATATAAAGAAACACCATTACTCGTATCATTTAAAACCATAGTTATTAAGAGACATGTGCATTGACCCTTGATACTCATCTCCTGTACCAAAAACACATCCCTGTCTTGGAGTCACCTAATGGGGCATCTCCAGACATTAGGAGACATTAGATGAAGTTTATTTGAATCTCTAACATCACCTAGTAGCATCCCTTGAACACTAGGGTACTTTCATAATAAGTTTCCCAAATATGTGGTGGAAAAAAGCTAAAAACTAAACAAATACAGAAGACTTGTAATTTCTAATTTTTCCTAAAATTTGCAAGCTTTTTTGTATCAGAACTTTATTTGATCAAAATCCAAAGGGGATTCCCTTGACTTATGAGTTAATGAACGATGTGGAGGAGCCCGAAGAAGAGTTACTAGAAGAACCACAAGAGGTCAACAATGAAGGAGAAAGGAGTAGCAGAAAAGGCAAAGATAGTAACAAGGCTTCGCAAACAAAGGGAACAAAGAGGAAAGAAGCTCCAAATCAAGAACCACCACCAAAGAAACAGAAGTCAAGAGACACTCATTCGAAGAATAGTACTTCTTCATTGCAAAGGAATGTGACATCTACCGCAGATAATGATACACCTAAGCAGGGGTGGTTAGAGGTCGAAGTCCCAGCAAATCTCCCATCGAGCAACAAGAACAAGAAGGAAATTCTCCTCCTCAATGGGTGGAAGATCTTCGAGATGAGCAACGAAATGTGATTGCCATTGAAGGAATTCCTGAAGATGCTGATATGGATTTCCCAGATGAAGATTTCAATGAATAGATGATTGTGGCATCCCAAGGAGCTCAAGGAAATGAAAATCAAGATGATGAAATTGGAGTGTACTGCACCTGAATGGCTAAGAGATAAGAGGAAGAAGGAGGTGATAGAAAGTCGGCCAGTTGGTAATGTGGAAAATCTTTTGGAAAATATTGGAAAGGACAAAGAAAAGAGCCCAGCAAAGAAATTTTCTAGGATCATAAAAGATAGATCGGGTTCTTGCACAGTGCAAATTGCCATTCCAAGGGTTGACAAGACAAGAGAAGATATACTTCCACAAGATTATGACATCATAGACCATGACTTGGGACAAACAACAAAGAAACAAGAATTTGAAGAGCTTTATGGATCTGTCAATGCCATCAAAGGAAGATTGGACAAAGAAATGGAAAAGAAGAAACAACTAAAAGAAGAAAATAGGCAATTGAAGGAATACATTCGGCATTTGATGAATCCAATCCAATGGACTGCTCAAACATTTGTTCCTCCCATAGCACTTTCAAGAGAGTCAGTTGATAAGTTGGAAGGAGCAAGATTAATAGCACACAAGACAAAGAGGTGGATTAAAAGAATTTTCAAAGAAGCAAATAAGATTGAGGGATTTGTGCAAACCTATGACATGATGGTTTCCTTCCAAGACAGAATCCAAGTATTGTTTGAGATATGCGAGTCTCGTCCGAACAATGAGAAAACCATCTCTCGTTTGCAAGCACTGATGGACATTACAAAGCAAACGTTGGTGGAAGCAAAGATGTTAAAAATGAGGCAAACAGTTGATTTTCGTGGATGGCATCATGCATTGTCACTAAGGAATGAAACTCTTACGAAAGTGAAGACCGATTTTTTAGTTGTGAAAGAAACAGTTCAAAAAATTCAAATGATATCCTTACCCATGTAAGAACCATGTTAGTTATTGGTTGAGCAATGTTATGCATCTTTTGGATGCCTTATGCAATCCACTCCCTCATCCTTATGCTACAAAAAATTGACACCAAAATTGATTGGATCAAATAGGTGTATACCAAAGCTAAAGAGATCCAAACATTCATCACCAACATCCATATGTCACAAGCTTCTCCAAATTAGAGCTATTGAAGGCAGGTAAAATAATAAGATTTATTAAATATTTTCATATAGATGTTTCACTCTAGTGAAAAAATTAAATTAAGTTTATGCTTTCTTCTTTAAGAAATTAAGAATCTTTATTTTTATATTTTTCTTAATTTATTTTCTATCAAATAGGTTGTTGATAGTTGTTTTTCCTCCAACACAATTCTCTTCAGACAGCAAAGACATTATATAACATGGTCATTAGCTAAAATTGGCCCATATGGAGGTCTAGCACTACAAGTGCAATAAACTTAAGAGGTGATCTTGGGTGACACTTGGTGGGATTGCTAAATATCTCCCTAGTTTCATCAAACCCATATTGAGTAGGATTCATTATATAGACGTAGATAGGCCTTGTCTAGAAGATATATATGATTGCATCAACTCAATGATTGAGAAGATGGAAACATTAAAAATGCAAACACACGAGATCCTATAGAAGCTTTCTTCAAAAAGATACACAAATTATTGAAGAGAGATGGAATAAAATAACCACTCCACTACATCTTCTTGCCTTTGCATTGAGTCTTAAGTATTATAATGGTAAGATTCTTTTTGTGTCTGTAAGGATTGCCCATATATAGATCTTTAAGTCACCCAAGGGTACAAGGCAACACTTCTCAGACTCTTCATTAATGTGGGATGCAATCAAGAATTGTTTTGAGGTTTTCACACCATTGCCCCATTGCAAATGGTAGTCCCCTCTTTTCACTTGGAAGTTAGGTAGTTGTCTTAGGTAGTCTTAGCTTAGTGGCAATTTTCAAGTCTTCAAATCTTTTGTCTTCTTCTTGTCTTCTTTCCCTTTGTCATTTGAGTCAGATTCATATTCAATATGCTTGTCAGGAGTTTTTTGGATATCTTCATCAACTTTCACATCCGCACTTTCAACTATCTTGTTATAACACTGGTATGCTTTGCTCCTTGTCAAATAACCCAGAAATATGCCTCCATCAGCTCTGCTATCAAATTTTCCAAGATTATCTTCATCTCTCCGAATATAGCACTTACTTCCAAAAAAATTGATATACTTTACTGTCAGAGCTCTTCCATGTCGTATGATATCTTTCCATACTTTCTTCTAAAAAGTACCCTGTTAAGAGTATATATTGTTGTGTGTATAGCTTCTCTCCAATAAACCTCTGGTAAACTTGCTTCTTTGATCATTGTTCTAGCTCCTTCTTGAACTGTCTGGTTCATTCTTTCTACCACACCATTCTGTTGTGGTGTCCTTGGGGAAGATAATTGTCTTTTGATGCCATGTTTCTCACAGAAATTGTTAAATTTATCATAACTAAACTCTCCTCTATCAGACCTGATTTTTTATCTACATCATTCTCAACTCTTGCTTTGAATATCTTGAATTTTTCAAATGCTTCTGATTTTTTTCTTAAGAATGCAACCCAAGTTAATCTAGAATAATCATCAATTAAAAGCATGAAATATCTCACCTTGTAAGCTTCTTGTTCTAGTTGAACCACACAGGTCAGTGTGTACAAGATCCAACAAACCGGTAGATGAATGATCTTGTCCTTTGAATGATTCTCTTGTTTGTTTTCCTTCTTGACATCTTTTGCAGATAATACTATCTGGTTTGGTTAGTCTTGGCAAATCTTTGACTGCACTATTTGAACTTATCCTTACTAAATTGTCGAAGTTAATGTGACACATCCGTTGATGCCAAAGCCAACTGTCATCGAACTGCGATATTAAGCATCTCTTCACTCTTTCCAATTGATACATCTTTCCACCTGTCCCTCCAACTACAATAACAATTCCAAACTTCTTTTGAATCTCACATCCATCCTCCTAAAATACATCATAACCATTTTCGCACATTTGTCCAACACTAGACAAATTGTGATGCAAACCCTTCACATAGTAAACATTGTCACTATTATGTTTTCCATCAAAAGTAATAGAACCAATTCCAACAATATGTCATTTTATCATCACCAAATCAGGACCACCATCATAATCTTCAAGTTTCACAAACTTACTTTTATCACCAGTCATATAATTTGAACATCCACTATCAATCAACCACTCATCTTTATTTCTTCTGACATACAATGCATTCTCAATGAAATCATTAGATCATGAACAAATGTTAGAAATATCAAATCTAGGTTCTTTTTCAACAAAAACAATCTTCTTGATCTGATTCATCATCTAATATACTAGCATTTTCATTAACACAGTAGGCTTTCTTATTTAATCTTTTGAACTTATGTTTTGTTCCTTTTTCGAGCACCTAGTTGCTATATGACCAATCTTTCCACATCTAAAACATTTAAGAGGTAACAAACATTTATATTTGTTGGTACCTTTCTTCAACTTCCTTGCGAAATTTGCTTCCAGCACATCAGAACTTTCATTGTTCGGATCATCCTCTGTTTTTGTGGCTTTAAAGGCAGTTTCAATTTTCTCCTCTTTTCCAAATTTTCTCATCTCAAAAGTGGACAAAGTGCCAAATAGTTGTTCTCTAGTAAATTTATTCGGATCATAGACTTCCTCAATTGCAGAGATCTTGTCACTATAACTATCCGGGAGGGTCATCAGAGTCTTCTCCATAATATCTCCATCTGTCAAAGTACCTCCTTGATTTTTGACTTCATTCACAGCACTATCAACTCTCTGAAAATAGCTTGCAATGTCTTCACCTTCTTCCATTCTCAGATTCTCATATCTATGCTTTGTAGTCAACTTCTTTGACAATTTAACTCTATCATTTCCTTCATATATTCTTTCAACTTTTCCCAAACTTCATAAGTAGTATTCAATGAAATAACTTTTGTCAACTCAATTTTTGATAAAGCACTAAAGATATCATACCTCGCTCTTTCATTCTCTTCATGAGCCAACATCTCATCTACAGTAGTAGGACCATTCGTCGGTGCAACATATTTTGTCTCAATAGCTTTCCAAGTAGTATAGCTCGGGGAATTTAGGTAACCTCACATCTATACTTTCCAGATACTATAGTCGGGTCCATCAAACATAGGAATTGACAATTTGTGTGCCATCAAATCTACCTCAAGCAGTTAAGCTCTCCTAGGAGGAACCAAAGCTCTAATACCAATTGTAAAATAGTTTGAATAACTGAGAGGGGGGGTGAATCAGTTATCATAAAACAATTTTCATTTAGTTATCCAGAGCAACCTTAATTCAATCAGATAAACATAACAAATATAAACTTGAAAGCATAAAGGAACACCTAACACAATGAACACCAAATTTACGTGGAAAACCCAAGATGAGAAAAACGATGGAGAAACTAATTCTCGTGAATAAGAACACGGGTTAAGGTGATTTTTACAAAGACTCACTACAAGTAAGGCTCGTTGTCAATTGGCTCACTGACGGTTAGGCTAACTGCCCTAAATACATAAACCAGCTCTCACAGTTGAAACTCGGCTAACTACCGAAATAAGGAATAATGAGAAAGAATTCCACCACTGAAATGTTTCACACCAACTACAACACTAAAGAGTACAGCAATCTAATATCACTGGTTGCATATAGTCGCACAAACAATGATATCTGAATATCTTCTCTTCAAGTTTGCATCGCTCGCACACTTATCTTCATCGAACATAAATCATACATATATCATTCCATGCCCTAAATACATAAACCAGCTATCACAGTTGAAACTCGGCTAACTACCGAAATAAGGAATAATGAGAAAGAATTCCACCACTGAAATGTTTCACACCAACTACAACACTAAAGAGTACAGCAATCTAATATCACTGGTTGCATATAGTTGCACAAACAATGATATCCGAATATCTTCTCTTCAAGTTTGCATCGCTTGCACACGTATCTTCATCAAACGTAAATCATACATATATCATTCCATGCTTCCATATTCATCCATGTCGGCCAAATACAAACCATTTATCATTTTACAAAGTCGGCTACATACAATTTGAAATAGGTCACAACAAGACATTCTCGCAGTGGAAGGAATGAAACGTGGACCACTCTGAAATCTCCTCGCTCAATACAACACGCTATCCACTCATCGCACTATCCGAAACCAAAGAATAAGATTTACACGCTACAATGCATATTAAGTTGCCGAACCACAATCGTCGATATCCAGATAGGTTCGAACTCAAAAGAATGTATCTCAGTGTGTTACAACATGAATGGGACCAAGACAATCAAGGCCAAAGATAGAACATTATAGCACATGATCCAAAGCATGCTGATTCCAGATCACCAAAGCCAAATAGAACCACACCCGACCAACTGAAATATGTTGACATCAATGACAACAGCAATAATCAAAATCACATTCCAACAGATCAGAGCGCAATCATTAACCAAGGAATGATTTGCAAAAGAAAAGGAAGTTTGCAATTTGAAAATGAATAAGATTGTGGACTTGGGATGGTCGGATTCCAACCACCCCATGTCCAAGCTGGAATATGGAGAGGTTGGAATCCGAACCTCTCATATCCCCACTAATGAGCAAAAACCATCAGACTACGTCATTTCTTGGTTAATGATTGCGCTCAGATCTGTTGAAACTCTTGCCTACTTGGGACTTCAACCTCCTAATTTCCACCTCCTTGGTTGGGTGAGATTTCAAGGCTATGTTAACTGTTTTCATGAATCTGGTCATTTCAAGTTGCCACTATAACTTTTTGCTATGAAAATCAGAACCAAAATGATGAAAAATCTGCCTCTTTCATGCAAAAAAAAAAAAAAAAGATCAGACCTCAAATCAGGAGTTTGTGAGGGAAGCTTGACATTTCAAAGGCAAAATGACGATTAAAATAGAGTTTCAGATCTGAAGATGTCCAGAAAAAGGGAGGAGCTAATTCATTTGAGTGAAGAAGGCAAGAAAGAGAGAATTAATGTTGAGTGAATTGGGACTTGGAGAGGTTGGAATCCGACCACTCCATGTCCCACTTGGAACTTCATACCTCTGATTTCCGCCAGCTTGTAGAGTGGCAGTTCAAACTTGAAATTAAGGTGCCCCCTTTCAAATTCAAACTTTCTAGCAATTACATGTTAAAATAGTTTGAAATTGGGCTAAAATAGGAATTTTCAAGCTGATTTCATCGATTTAAATCTCATAATTTGAGGGTCAAAATGCAAACTTTATAAAGGGTTTAATATCTATTTCATGAGTGTGATCCAATTCTTTTTTTTTTGCAAGGCAACTATGAAAGGAGATGGCTTAGAAAGCAAGAAGCTATGGCAAGATTTCATTGAGAGGACAAGAAGAACAAGTTTGAGGATTCAAGGCAAGCAAGATGGTTCAAGAGTGAAAGCCAAAATGAAGATTCCAATCCAAGTTCAAGATCAGATTATGAAGATGAAGATCAAATAACAAGTTATGCCAGAAAAATGAACAAGTCTACAAGTAAAGAAGAATTATCAGCAACTGGAATTCATGTTCAATTGGACCAAGACGAATAATCAAAGTGCATGAACGATCTCATCACCCCAAGAAGATCATGGCAAAAAAATCAAGATTTCTAGAACCAACAAGTGCAATGAGAAGATTTCCAAATGAAAGATGGAGAAAACTTATGAAGATGAAGCAATTTGGAAATAGGAGCCATCACAATTGAAGGCTTGATGATGTTGAGTATCAAGAGATATTTTCTCATCACCAAGTCTTGGCCTTTTATAGTTGTTCGATTACAATGAAGAGCCAAGATCAATTCAAGATCAAGGGCCAAGATTTAGCCAACATAGCCCTAAGATAATACTAGGTACAAGTATTGAATGCTTATCCAATTACATTGAGTCACCACTTTATGGGTCAATGAGAAAATTACAATGCTTTTAAGAGCCAATGGGAAAATAGGTTAGGTAGAAACACGATGTGGAATCATGTACACTTGGCATGATCTGATTGGATGTGCTTGGACACGTGCAACTGGAGCCTTTTGATTGGTCGAAGATGAGTGGGTGCCACCTCAGCATGCTTGTCTCATAGGCTTGATCATTTGTAACTCATAGATTAGATGAGATGAGATTAGAATTAGATTAGATTAGCTAAGGGAGAGACTTGTTGAAATTGTTGCCATAATGCCTAAGTTACAAGTTCGGGTTCGGGGACGGGTTCAGGTTCGGGATGGATTCGGGTTCGAGAATCCGGTTCGTGGGTTCGTGAATTTTTTTTTCCATTATGATTCGTATGGGTTCATGTGTGTGTGTGTGTATATATATAAATATATATACAAAAATAAAGAGAAATATTTAGTTTAAGGGTTTGGAGAAAAAATTAAAAATATATATATTTTTAAGTGAGTTTGGGCCCACTTTAACTGAGTTTGGGCCGTGGGTCCCTGGCGGTCCACGCGGATCCGCGCTGGATCCCCCGGGCCCGTGCTGGATCCGTACAGGGTCCGTGTTCGGACCTGTGGGTCCGAACGGATCTGCAGTGATGTGGATCCAGCATGGACCGATCTGTAAATCTGAACCTGGATCAGACCTGGACCCGGTTCGAGGGTCCAGGGTCTAAATCCGATAACGTAGTTGATAATGCTATCAAAGTAATTGCTAATTCATTGTTGGTCTTCATGGTGGATCTTGTGTTGCTTTGGAATATTGCATGGGTTCTACACTTCCTCACTTAGAATAGATTTCATTTCATGTTGACTAGAAATAATGTTTAGTTGAGTAGAAGATATTTTGGATGCATCTTTGGTGAACTCACTTAGACCAAACCACTAGCTGCTTATTGATTGTAAATACGCCTTGCGTGGTTGAATGGCATATTTATGAGCTTTACTTCGATTATTGCTTGCACATTGATATGCATCGATGGATGGTGTTAATGAAATGGTGATAATTTGAACATCTTTCATCTACCTTAGGAGATCACACTAGCATTGTTGATGTCGGTGGCTAAACTAAGTCTAGTAGAGTCACAAAGGCATTCATCATCTCTTGCATTCTAGGAGTACAATAGCTTTCTAAACCCTTTCCCTTTGTAGTTTGTTTGGTTGGAAGTGATTGAAGTTGCTAAAGTAGTTGATATCCATTGAATGAACAATGTAAGTCCCTTTGTGATACCCAACATATCACATCAATATAACTGAGTGAAAGTTCACAATAAGAAGGAACCTTGAGGTTGTCTCATTTGATCACACAATCCATATTCATTGTTTAGCATATGAGCATTCTTATTCAAGAGAGAGTTGGAGATTTGGTGTTTAGTTCCGGAACACTAAATATTTGATTATGCATGTTGTAGTGGCATAAAAATCACATCAACAGGAATGAGTTTGTGGATTTTCTCCACTACAATGACTTTAGTAATACATCATGGCAAGTTTGAGGTTGACACTCTAAGTTAGTGGTACTTCCATGACCAATTACTCACACACCTACAGCCTCTTGTGATTAAAATCTTATCACAAGTTATATATAAACATACATACATATCTATATATATATTATGTTCAACTTATCATTTTTTTTAATTTTATCCATAATTCTCTAAGTTTATCTTAATAGGTTGCTAGTTCGTCTACATCTCTGGGAAGAACCAGAGAACATACTCATCCACTCAACAAAGTGCAACTAGTTGCACTGAAAAAAAGATATGTATGTGCAGTCCAACTTGTGCCTCCTTTCCCACAAACAAAGTGGCTACAAAGATGGAGACACACAAGAAAAGTGGAATATTGATCCAGATACTGATTTGGATGCTACCACTCCACCTTCCTACACTTGATTTCAATGACAACCAGCTTGTGAGCATGAGGGTGGTAGTGCTAGTGTCAATGGCACTATTTGTGGTTCTTCTAATATACCAGTACCTAATCTAATGTGGCAATGATAGTTTTTTCAAGACATGTATGATGTTGAACCCTGATCAATAATGGCTGATTGTTGACACTTGACATTATTATTTTTAATTTTAATATATATCATAAGATAGAGTTTGACTGGTTGACGTTGTTGTAATTTTTATTTTTATTTTTATGTTGGTTTTGTTTATGATATGATGCTAGGTGGTATTCTGAATTTAATTACTGCTACAAACATGTATATATTTCTGATTTTTAAGTGTTGGACAAACCCAACTCAAAAAAATGACTGAACCCATGAACCCCGACTTGAACCATACCAGGATCAGTAACTCAAATGAAAATAAATCAGATCAGAAATGTAAAGAACCTGCCTGGCTCTAACCCTCAATTTGACTGCAAGAAATTCTAAAATCCTGGAATTTGATTTCTTTTAAGTTTTTCCAGCAATATGTATATATAGTTTTTGGTATTTTCTCCAAACAAATAAACTGCAATGTAAAATACATTTCAATTCCAAATTCCTATGGGAATACATGTAACGACTGCAAGCTAAATTTACATTTCGAGAACTGAAACTTACATACATCAAATACTTTACAAACCATTTTAAAATCTGAAATTTACTTCAAGTTTATCATCTATCACATGAAACATTAAACGTAACAACCTCAAAAGGTTAATTGATCATTAAAAGGAACCTGTGATTAACTCCATCATTTATTAAGTCTGGCCGCAGCTCTTATAAATGAATGACAGCTGATGATACTCCAACAACCTAACCGCAGCATATGATTGGTGAAGATGGTGGATGGAAGCTCTTTCCCACGCTGAAGTTCTGAAACGTCACCACTTCACAGTCAATCACAAAACGTGACCAGCTTCTCTGTGCTAGCTGCATGACCACAATTCATCAGCATTTAATCTGATTCAAAGTGCATATGATAAACAAGAAATTTACAATTTCTTGCTGTAGAATTCAGTCAAACCCTTATCTCCAAAACTTCACAATTCACAAGTCACCAAGAATGAATAAAAACAATAGCATGAATTCGATTTCCTCTTCACCAGCATATATAATAAAAATCGAACCCCTAACTTCTCCAATACACTTTGCATATCTTAGTCCATAGTAAGCTTAAAAGTGCAAAGTATAACTTCGAATAATAATATAAAATTATTATTCCTCCTTACAATTGGTGCCCCATTAAATAATCATTTAATATCCCAACAATAATTAATAAGCTCTTTAATTATTAATTAAGCATAACTTAATTAATAATCATCAATTATCAAATAGCTTATTAAATCTCCTAGACGAATGACTTGCAACGCAAATATTCACTGTCTGAGCCAGATGCCATAATGCCCTGCCAAAGATAGACACTGCCAGAAATAGACTTACTATAAATAGTAAGTCCCTCAAACTAGAAACTCTACAAATGAATCCACAACTCCACTGATACCAATGCACAGGCGCCCTGGTAAAAATAGCAATCATCACTATCACCCAAAATAAACACTTACTATAAATAGTAAGTCTGTCAATCTAACCCAAATGAAGAGCAATCCTGGCATCATAGACTTCCAGAGTGGAAATTGACCACTGGCTCTGCCACACAACCCCCTCCAACATCCCGTTTAGCCTACGAGGGTCACAAAAATAAGTCAATCCCATGTGCCTAAAAAACGGGGACATTACAAGAAATCTTTCACGAGTGTAGATCAATTCTCCAAAAACTGGAGCCACTAAGGCATCATATCTAGAACCTTTCACAAGTTCAAGATACTCCAATCACTGATGTAAGGAACTTAAATATTCTTGCAACTCACTCTCACAAGCAGCGGTGTATTCCATGTATGGACCTAGAAAATCTCAATAATATTGCTCTAATACAATATTAAAATTCAGCATATGGCATGAAAATTCTACACTATAGGATTTGAAACTAATTCTCTAACTTACCCTAAACCTACAATTTTGAATGCACTTTACATTGAAATCAGAATTCTGCAATTGCTGAAAAAAAAGTATTTTTATGAGAAAAATTCTGAGTACTATAGATGGATGTCTCAAGGTCATATATAACCCAAGAACTTGGCAATTCAAATCAAAATAAAGCACATTATTTTTTTATTTCCTTCTACCACAAAACAGCACTTTCTAAAAATATATTATATGCCCAAAATAAAGACAATAAAAAAAACTAAATATAACCCAAAAGCGGCACCTAAAAGAAACTAATATTAGTGCCTAAATATAACCTAAACCTGCATTGAATATCAGCAGCTTTTAGTGCTAAAAAGAATGCTCAATTCTGCACATAATCTAAATTCATAAAAGTGCCTAGCTAAGGAAAAACAAAAAAAATTAATAAAGTCTGATTTTTCTAATGTGTTGTACCCAGCAAAACTGAGTGACAAAATCCTAACATTTGTCTAGTATCAATACGTATAATTGATGTGTGAAGAATTGCATACAAATAATCCCTTCACCTCACAAAGCATCAAATACTACCAGGGCCGAGCCTTGGACATCATGACATCCCTTACATCAACTGTTGTTCAAAGAAGGAAAATAATGAAAATCAAATTTGTATGAATAATAATTTCATAAAAAAAGGGCATCATTTTCATATACTTATTTTCATTGATCATTTAATATAGCAACTGGCAAACCATAATTGCGATTTCATATTCATATCTCAGGGTTTTACCCAATTTTGGATTTCAATTTTCAAGGGTCAATATTGGTTATTCATTGTGCAAAGTTTTAGGAATTTTAATGATGTTCAATGTCACGTACAGTTTTTATTGGTATTTTAATTTCAACCTTTACAATTTTGAATGATGTTTAATAATTTTATTATAAAGTTGAAAAGCTATAAAATATGTTTGTATATAAGTTTCTCGTATTACATATATGATCAAAATTTCAGTCCCCTTGCCATTCCTAAAATTCAGGTGACCTTTTGCTGTCTCAGAAACATATCCCACTGTAATTGATCCTAGAAACTCAGAAAAGCATAGTTAAAAAGGACTTGATGTTTGAAACAAGCAAAACAATATCATTGGAAGGATACAATCTAGTTATCTAACTATATATTATAAGCACTTGACAAAAAAAGGACCGAAGAGTGACAAGTTTGATCACCAAAAAGAATACAATTAAGACCATTAGAAAAACATGAACAAACCACAACACAGCTACACAAAATGTTAGGAATGCAACTCAATACATCTTGTAACTGTTCTAAATCTCACGGAATCTGACACCTACATGGAACAGAAATATCAAACTAAACAGGGAGGCTAAGACAATTATCAGTTCCAGTCCCACTGTTATGATTGGAAACTAATCATTGGTTGAATTTGAAGATGTAAGTGCCAAAATTAATCTGAACGCAATGAACATGTTCAAAAAAAACTGAAAGTGAGAGACATCTGAAACTAAAAGAACTGCATAATTGTTAGAAACAAACTCTGAAAATTTTGGCAAGACATGACTATGTAGATGCTGGAAACAGATCTCAAATATGTAACTGTTGAAATATCAGAACTGAACTCTTTCATTAAGAACTGGAAAGAAAGCAAGGCAATCCAATACTGAAAACAGGTGAATATTACATAATCAAGCAGAGAACATCCCTAAGGAGGTGTGAATGCAAATCCAGGCCCGATCCAGAACAATTTGGACTCTCACTTGTCCAAACACAGTAGTCAGACCTGTGCCAAAAGTACTTCTTTCCCACAACATATCCCACTCTAGTTTTCCTATTTTGGCGCTTTCAGCTCCTGCATGTAAAATATGTAGTTTTCCTACTTTAGCTCTTTCAGCTCCTCCACGTAGAATACGTAGTTTTCTTAAAATACGTAGTTTTCTTAAAAATGGACCTCACTGACCAACAAAATAACAATTTCAAGTGAACCCATTCAACTGCTCAGATTGGAATGCACATACCAAAAAAGTTTTAGTTATATGAAAAGGTTCCCAATATCATTGATCCACAAAACCAAACAAGATTTCCTTACAGTAAAAATCTCTAACGATTAAAGAACCCCTAAGATTGTTTCCAACAGAAGCCATAGACCAGCAGCAGGAATGGACAAATCAAAAATTGCGCGAAACCAATTTTGGAATGTGATATTCTGGCAGAATTGAGAGCCTTAATGCTTTTATTACAGGTTTCCTCAGGCCTTAACATTACTGTCCTGGAAAGGCAGGGGAATTTGGACATGACAATCAATGCGATAAATAGTGAGTATTGTACTAATTGGTAGTTATAAATTCCTTTAGAAAAAGCACTAAAAGTTTCACTTGGATGACATTTCATCATTATTGGAAAAATATCAGTTTTTCTCCAACCTTTTGGGATATGGGATGCAGTTTTGGGGACCACATTTTTTTCTATAAATTAGGGGGTGCCAAAGGACAGCTCTCAAAATAACTTAAAAAGTTAAAACAAACTAAAAGCAGCTGAAGTTTGAAAAAAGTAAATGCAATGTGTTGAATTTGCAATGATAATCCTTCCCTTTTTACCATTTTGGGTTTTTACTTTTTACTTCTTAGCATTATATTCCATAAAAAGTTACCCTTTTTATTTTTACTCACCAAAAGGAGTGAGCCAATCAATACTGATAAAAGGGGGCATCTTCTCCAAGCCCCCATACCCCAAGGCATTTAGAACACGAGCAATCTCACCGAGATCAAGGGACACAACCCCGTGGAAAGCTGAGATATATAGGTCTAGTCATTTTTTGGCAAATAAAGGAATGCTCAAAGAAAGATTAGTCAGCGTCTTCCCTACAGAAAAAGTTTTAAATGTATTGTGGATCTGGTTAAAAAGATTGGGCTAGCCTTGTTATGTTTGTTCTTGCCCTTCTCTTTGTGATTTGCTGCTCACGTTGAATTCATAATCTTCAACAAGGCTTATTATTTCAAGCTTAATTTGTTTATATCCCACATTGGTTAATAAACTAAGTTATTGAGTATGCCCTTAAGGCATCCCACACCGGTACCAGGTATGTCCAAGAACAGGTACACCCGGGTACATGGCCGAGCATCTAGCTACACACAGGTACCTGCCCCGAGACCTGGGTACACTGAGGTATGTACCCAGTTGTGCCCAAAGGCATTAGGCACCAAAAAATAACAAAAAAAAAGACATTCTTTGACTTTTTTTGGCTTCTGAAATGTAAAGAGCCTGCCTGGCTCTATCTCTGAATTTGCTTGCAAAAGTTTTCTTTATTTTGGAATTGTAATAATATATGAAATTTGCTTGGAGTTTTCAAATTTTCAAAAATTAAGAAGACTACAAATTGCTAGACAATTATTTAAACTCCTTATGCAAAACAATCAGCATGCCAAGTAACTATATATTCTCATTGAATTTGGAATTGAAGCCATCAAATGCTGATAACAAATAATATATAACCAATACAAGCAAATTGATTACAAGAAAAACCTGTGATTACTTCCAACGGCTACCATACTGGCTGCAGTAATGAAAGATGGCGGCTATCATTGTTTCCAGCGGTTTCAATGCTGGCCGCAACTGCTAGAAGGAAGACGGCTGCTATAGAAGACTCCCACGTTGAAGTAAGTGCAAGCCGCAACTAGAAGGACAAGGGAATTTGCAAATCAACACCAAATCGTACCAACAACAGAACCCAAAGATGTGCCATTAAATGGCGTCCAAAAAATACCAGCTATCAACTCCCATTAATGGCGTCCAAAAGATACTTCAAGAATTATCAACACTGACCGCAACTTCTCCACAATTCGTTGGCAATGAAATCCAACTCAAAGTGTAAGGACACGCGACGAATTTACAATTCTTCCTGCTGAAATTTGAAACCCTCAACTCCAGAACTCAGAGCCATTTTTAAAACCAGTTTCAAAATGAATGATAAGCTTAATGAATTCGATTTTCTCCAAGAAGCCTTTATAATGTCTTCATAACAAATCGAACCCTAAGCTTCATGAATACACCTTGCATAACTTGAATGATTATGCCAATAAAACATTATACTTGCATAACTTTTCATTGAAATATAATACTTCATTATATTTCCCCTCATTAAATGACATAGCGTTTAAATATAAAGTCGTTATAATTAAATAATGAGTTGGCTTTATAAAATAAACTCATTTAATAATAATTAAGTGAGCTTAATTAATTACGAACTCGTCAACAATAAACTCCTCAAGTCAGTACAAATGCTCTGCCAAGTCTATCACCAGGACACCCTGCACCAAATAAACACTGCCAAAATAGACTTACTATAAATAGTAAGTCCCTCAAACTGGAAACTCTGCAAATGAATCCACAACTCCACTGATACCAATGCACAGGCTCCTGGCTAAAAATAGCAATCATGACAATCACCCTAAATAAGCACTTACTATAAATAGTAAGTCTGTCAATTTGACTCAAACGAAGAGCAATCCTGGCATCATAGACCTCTAGAGTGGAAACTGACCACTGGCTCTGCCACACAACCCCCTCTAACATCCCGATTAGCCTACAAGGGTCACAGAAATAAGCTAATCCCATGTGCCTAAAAATGGGGACATTACACAAAATCCCTAAAATGCCATTAAAACCATCATTTCACCCAATACAAAGATCACCTTGCCCTAATTCCATCTTCCATTTTAAACCTAATTGAAGCTTTACAACTTTGCATCAACTACTTTTGCTCCAAACAAAATTTGTTCAAATTATCCCAAATATCCACAAATGATTCATCTAAATCTATATGATGGAGTCTAGTGTCTAAAAGAGCAAAAATAATAATAGCTTTGGCTTTATCATCACTACTGCACCAATCCAACAATTTACTTGCATCTATAGGTGGCTTTTCTTTTCCACTTACTATTCCCCACAAATTCTTATTCATTAGTTGCATTTGGATTTTCATTCTCCACGTATGAAAGTTAAAACCAAAATATTTATCTAACGGAACCTTCATCTTAGAAAATACAATCCTAATCACTCACCTTATTCCTAGTAACTATAAACTTAAATGTCCATATGTTGTCAAAGATTCAATTTATATACCCTCATATCAAATGCAATCCATGCTAGGAGTTTTAAATTCAAGCACCAATCACACCTTGACAGAGTGCTATAACAATCACACGTTCAAACACTCATTCATTGATCAACATCTAAACAAATAAATGATCAAACAATGTAATCCCATGTACCTTTTATGCTCTCAAGTTCTCAACAACTCTATCGCCTTCAAAAGCAGTATTATTGGGCATGAAACTCGTTTTCATCAGCCAATTCCTTCTTTGATGACATGATAGACGAAAGCCTCAACAAAGCATCTCTTTCTATTTGGACAAATGTCCCTATCACATTTGACATCAATTTTGCCAATCCTTCGACTTCAGCTATCAATGCATCTGCAGAAGATGCATAGTAGAAAGAAAGTTTATTTACAATGACTATGCGGTTGCCTACAGATCCAAACTAAATCACCACTCTTCTTTATTGATTCCATTTCTAGGCCCAGCTCTTCTTTATTGATTCCATTTCTAGGCCCTGCTCTTCTATACTGATGTCGTTTCTAGGGCGACAAGAATACCATTTGGGAATTCTCGAAACGACCATATGTGAGGTCTTACTACAATGCTTATCACTGTCACCAACCCCTTTGGAAAATCTTCAATCTGACTACATTAATTGATTTTTCAAATTGGATATTGAGATACTGTTCACATGGCTTCTAAAACTCTTCCTCAAACTCTTGGATTGGCAGCCTAAATACATCGATCTTTCTCAATCTATGAATGGCATTGTTCTTTCCTACCAGCAGCTTCAATCTTGGTCCTTTTACATTTCGAGAAAACCTTGCATTCTATCAATGTGGCAACACAACAACACCTCAACCCGACCTCATATCTTCAGTTCTACAATTGCCACAACAACATCTCAACTTGATTGAAACATCTTCAGTTCTGCAACATCTCCACCGCTTCGCAATGGTTACTGATTACTGATGCAGCCAAAGTAGGAGGGTCCAAGGAAATGAACTATCCAACCTTGCAGCAAGAGTTACATAGCAGAGACTCGAAGATTTCAAGAAGCAAATACACAGATTTAGAGTATAGAACACACATGCAACCTTTTCGTTAACAGGTAAAACAATTACAAAGATCTACAATAGCAGTCAACATGCCCAGCTCAAATGTCAGGGACTTATTACAAAGAAACCTAATTATCCTTCCAACCTATGACTGTAAACAACCTTCTTCAAAACCCTAGCTTACTACCTTCGATCTGTGGCTTCCCTCCCCTAAACAAGACCAAGATCCAACCTAAATACACGACCACGATCAAACAGGTCGACCTCAAGATTACATTTTCCAAGACAAACAAAACGTGTTACCAACTAACTCCAGTCGGCCTTAGATCAAGAGATCTTTAACCAACGATTGAATCACAAAGAGCGATCATACAAACAGGTCGGCCAAACACGTAGCTACATAGGAAATGAGTCATCAGCACCGTCAATCAAAGAAATCCAACCGAAGATCAAACATTGATTGGTTCAGGAACATGAAGAACACATTCTAAACACAGCCAAAGAATCCAGCATAACTTAAGGCGTGATACTCCAAATGAGTTGCGATCGTAGGAAAAGCTTCCTAATGATCTCTAGAACATGAATCTACGACCGCAACCGCCAAGGATCTAAAGAACTTGACCACGACAAGAAACACAACAACCGAAGACCAGGAATAGAAAAACTCAAATATTTTTGGTTGATGCAAGATTGCACTGAAATCCAGAATGCTCCTGCATCAGACACCCGGGGTTATTTGAAGGAAAACCAAATCGGTTTAACTCCACCTGAGAAATCCATGAAGAACTCTCAACTGGCATGTTCTTCCACTTAACAAGATATTCCTCATACTGTTTCTTCTGGTGCTCCGACCAATTCTGGTATCCAAGATTTGTTCAACCTCCTCCTTCAGCTTCTTAGGATACTGTAATTCACTCTCTGATCCATCCTTTTCACTGTTATCTAGTTCATGATATTCATACAAGTCTGCTATGTTGAATATACTTGATATGCCCATGTCCTCTGGTAACTCAACTTCATAAGCATTCCCTGAATCAAACTTTCTCAGAATCCTACAACATTCAAAGTTCTTCATCTTCAACTTACTATAGGTACCAACTGGAAATCTACCTTTTCTCAAAAAAACCATCACTTCATCACCAACTTCAAACTCCTTATGTTTCCTCTTTCTATCAGCTCTCTCCTTATTTATCATTTATTCCTTCCAAATGTTCTTTAACTCTATCATGCAAATCCTTCATATGATCTGTAAATTCCTCAGCTTCAGCACTCCTCTTTTCTTCAACACTGATATCCCTCAATTCTGCTACGCCTTTAGGATGTAAACCATAAACAATCTCAAAAGGTGTTCTCCCAGTACTCCTATTCACTGAACTATTATAAGAAAACTCAGCTTGTGCCAAAACCAAATCCCAATTACCTACCTTCTCACCAACCAAACATCTCAATAGATTACCCAAACTCCTCTTAACAACTTCAGTCTGTCCATCAGTCTGTGGGTGAAATGTAGAACTAAACTTCAATTCGGTATTAAGCTTCCTCCAAAGTGTCCTCCAAAAATATCCAAGAAACTTAGTATCCCTGTCTGAAACAATGCTCTTAGGCAACCCATGCAATCTGACAATGTCCTTGAAAAACAAATCAGCTATATGTACTGCATCTGATGTCTTCTTACAAGGAATGAAATGAGTCATCTTTGAAAACCTATCAACCACCACAAACACTGAATCATTACCTCTTTGAGTCTTTGGCAAACCAAGCACAAAATCCATGCTAATCTCCTCCCAAGGCTTCTCTAGTACAGGCAATGGTGTATACAATCCAGTATTCTGACTATTCCCTTTGGCAACTTGACAAATCCTACACTTCTGAATGAAATTCCTAACATCCTTATGAATCTGCAGCCAATAATACTGCTCCTTGATAACTGTCATTGTCTTATCAATCCCAAAGTGTCCAGCAAGACCTCCACAATGCTTTTCCTTTATCAAACTTTCCCTCATAGATCCTCTTGGTATACACAACTAAACTCCTTTGAACAAGAATCCATCCTGTATGAAATAATCCAGCAAAGAACTCCTATCGGTAACCAAAGGTTCCTTACAAGCTTTCCAAGGTTCAACAAAATCAAGATCATCCTTATACAAAGTCTCCAATTCATCAAACCCTAGCACTGTCACCTTCATCTCTATCATAAGATTCCTTCTTCTACTCAAAGCATCAACAACTTTGTTAGACTTACCACTCCTATGCTTTAAAACAAAAGAGTAACTCTGTAAGAATTCAACCCATCTCATATGTCTCTGATTCAACTTACTTTGACTATGCAAATACTGTAAAGCTTGATGATCGGTATACAACACAAACTCCTTAGGCAATAAGTAATGTCTCCACTTCTTCAAAGCTTGAACAATAGCATAAAATTATTGATCATAAACAGAATACTTTCTCCTTGCATCATTCAACTTTTCACTAAAGTAAGCAACCGGTCTACCTTCTTGACTTAGTACTGCTCCGATTGCACTTCCACTAGCATCGCAATCTACTTGAAATACCTTATTAAAATCTGGTAGTGCTAACACAGGTTGTTCAGTTACCTTTTGCTTCAACAAATCAAAGCTTCTTTGTGCTCCATGTGTCCATGTG
Source organism: Thuja plicata (assembly GCA_018584345.1). Taxonomy (NCBI): domain Eukaryota; kingdom Viridiplantae; phylum Streptophyta; class Pinopsida; order Cupressales; family Cupressaceae; genus Thuja; species Thuja plicata. The sequence goes on along the minus strand of MU227600.1, from coordinate 797,687 downwards.
AATTCCTTCTTATCTCCCCTCATTGTCTTAGTCATAGCATTGCAAACAGAACTGAAATTCCTAATGAACTTCCTATAAAAACTTGCCGAGCCATGAAATGATCTTACCTCACTAATACTTTCAGGTTCAGACCACTCAACAATTGCTCTGACCTTCTCAAGATCCATCTTCAAACCTTCAGTAGAAATCACAAATCCAAGGTATACAAGCTCATTCTTCATAAAAGTACACTTCTTCAAATTTATCAGCAACTTCTCCTCTCTTAACCTCTGCAATACTTGCTTCACATGCAACAAGTGTTCCTCTTTTGTCTTATTGAAAATCAGAATGTCAACCAAATAAACTATGACAAACTTACCCAAAAATTCCTTCAACACTTCATTCATCATCCTCATGAAAGTCCTTGGTGCATTAGACAAACCAAAAGGCATTACCAACCATTCATACAAACCTTCATTAGTCTTAAAAGAAGTCTTCCATTCATCACCTTCTCTTATTATGATCTTATGTTAACCACTCTTCAAATCAATCTTTGTGAAATACTTAGCTCCACTCAAGCAATCCATTACGTCATCCATCCTCGATAGGAAACCGGTACTTGATAGTGATCTTGTTTATTGCTCTAGAATCTGTACACATCCTCCACTGTCCATCCTTCTTAGGTGCCAATACTGCAGGTACTGCACAAGGACTCAAACTTTCTCTGATTAATCCTTTCTGCAACAACTCATGTACTTGTCTATTCAATTCCTCATTCCTATATATGCAGTCTTCTTTGGGACAATAGCAAAACAAACATGCTCATGTCTCATACCTTCCAAGAATTTCCTTCCATCAACCATGCAAATTCTAGCACTGGTACAAACTTCCCCTTTAAGAGGTTCCTCCAAAGGCATCAATCGCTATTTCATACCATTAGCCACAAAAGTATATGTATCTCTTCTACCATCATGTATAGCTTGTCTATCATACTGCCAAGGTCTACCCAACAAAACATGACATACATTCATAGGCATTATATCACACAATACTTCGTCATGATATTTCCCTATTTTCATCTTAACCCAACATTGTTCACTTACCAATACCTTGTGATCATTTTTCATCCATGCAATCTCATAGGGTTTGGAATGTTTCAATCTCTGCAACTGCAACTTGTCTACTATTTCCTCAGATGCCAAATTCACCACCATCAACAACAACTTTACATACCTTTCCACCAACAAGACATCTAGTTCTGAATAGGTTCTTTCTTTGCCAAGGGTTCTCCATCTTTTCATCACGGTACAAGGTTCTCCTCATCATCAATGTTTCTCCCTTTTCAGCCTGATTGTTGTTAACCAATTCAGAAGATCCCTCTTCTTCCACATGAGTTGTCCTTCTGTTGCTTTCAGTCCTCTTTTCCGATCCACCTGTTTGCACTCAAAGGCCCTATGACCTTCTCCACCACACTTGAAACAAGTGCCCTTAAACACCCTTTTATCATCTCTTCGTTAGCCCTCGTTCCTATAGCCACCTCTATAAGAATTCCTCTCAGGAGTCTTCTCCTCTACCTTCCCTTTTTCAGAGTCACCAACCTATCTACCACCTCTGCCTCTCTGGAATCTTCCACCTCTGCATCTTTGCCTATTTTCTTGTCTTCTACTTAACTTGTCTTCAGCATTTAGGGCATACTGATAAGCATCTTCCACATTCCCAATCTTGATCATACTAAGCTCATCTTGTATTGACATCCTCAAACCATTCAGGTATCTTGCAACTATCTCTACTTCATCCTCCTTAAAGCCAGATCTGATATCCAACTTGTAGAACTCCTCGGTGTATTGTTTCACATTCATATCATTTTGTCTAAAATTCTGCAATCTTCTGATCAAACTGACTTGATAATCATAGGGTAAGAACTTTGCCTTCATCTTATTACCATCCTATCCCAAGATTTGATCTTCTCTTTACCTCTGCTTCTCCTATCATTCTGCAAATGATCCCACCAAAGTGAAGCATGACCTCTTAACTTAGTACAAGCATACTTTACCTTCTTGTCTTCATTAGTACCTTCAAAATCAAAGTACTTGTCCATAGCTGAGATCCAATCCAACAACTCATTTGCATCCAATCGGCCATCATAATCTGGTGGATTAAAATGTGGTCTTGTATTAACCCTAGTAAGAGCCCTAGTTAACCTTTCTTCTCCTTGATCCACTTCAAGTTGTTCTCGGGCTTCTCCTTCAACTTGTTCTTCAATTTCTTCTTCAACATCACTTCTTCAATATGTCGACCTCTCCTCTAGGTCATTTTCACTGCTTCCAATCTGGCAACAATTTGTCTCAACATTTCCACAACATTAGGGTTTGCACCTCTTCCACCTCTAGCACCTCTCCTAGTCATCACCGATGACTCCTCTGCAATCGTGGGTCAGATCCTTATTCTGCTACCCCACGACAAACTAAATCAGGAACCACACACTCAAGAGACACAATTCGTTCACCCCAATCAAAAACCTTCATTCTGATACCACCTGATGCAGCCAAGGTAGGAGGGTCCAAGGAAATGAACTATCCAACCTTGCAGCAAGAGTTACACAGCAAAGACTCAAATATTTCAAGAAGCAAATACACAGATTTAGAGTATGGAACACACATGCAACCTTTTAGTTAACAGGTAAAACAATTACAAAGATCTGCAATAGTAGTCAACATGCCCACAACTCAAATGCCAGGGACTTATTACAAAGAAACCTAATTATCCTTCCAACTTATGACTGTAAACAACCTTCTTCAAAACCATAGCTTACTGCCTTTGATTTCTAGCTTCCCTCCCCTAAACAAGGACCAAGATCCAACCTAAATACACGACCGAGATCAAACAGGTCGGCCTCAATATTACATTTTCCAAGACAAACAAAACGTGTTACCAACTAACTCCAATCGGCCTCAAATCAAGAGATCTTTAACCAGCAATTAAATCACAAAGAGCGATCATACAAACAGGTCAGCCAAATACGTAGCTACATACGAAAATGAGCCATCAGCACCGCCAATCAAGGAAATCCAACCAAAGATCAAACACTAACCGGTTCAAGAACATGAAGAACACATTCTAAACACAGCCAAAGAATCCAGCATAACTTAAGGCACGATACTCCAAATGAGTTGCGATCACAGGAAAAGCTTCCTAATGATCTCTAGAACACGAATCTATGACCACAACCGCCAAGGATCTGAAGAACTCAACCATGACAAGAAACACAGCAACCGAAGACCAAGAATTGAAAAACTCAAATGTTTTTGGTTTGCACTGAAACCCAAAATGCTCCTGCATCATATACACTGTCATAGGAACAAATAGTGCTCGGATACCATATGTCAGAGAGAGAGAGAGCAGACAAACATTTGATGAATTTATATATTTATTCAAGACATGAGGAGTCTTTATACAATGCCAATGAAGGCAGTCCATCAACTAACAAACCAGACAATGTAATACAGTTACAGTTATGCCAACATCTCTTCTTTCATTTTCTCTAAAAAAGAAAAATTTCAATGGCATAGCCCCCACTTCCACTAACTTGGGTTTTCCCTCACATTTAACACCTTGTGCAGCTTATCATTGCTGCCCCTCAAACCCATTAGAGTCTCCACTCACAAACCCCCACTAGTTAGTGGGATCTCTAGTCATACAAGAAATTTGATTACAATGAGGGGGTACGAGAGTGGAGACCAGAATCAAGAACTTAGACAACTAAAATTATCACTATTAAATAACAATTGATAAAGATAAATATTTAGTATTTAATATTTAACGATCAATTGGAATTTAATATTTATCTTTATCACTACCATTTTGGCATTTGGCATTAATGAATGATGAAGTATCATACTTTCAAGTGTATTTAGTTCTACAATTTTGAATATTTCTTTATTTTTATTTTTTTGTGTACAACCAAACCCATGAATCCAAGGGCAAAAACACTGTCCGTACCCACATACCTGGTTCTTGTACCCGTACGGGCAATTAATAAATGTAGTGTGGATATCAGACCTAATCAAAGAAGGGATTGTCGCTTCAAAGTAATCACAGCCATCATGACTCCAGCTGAGATAGACTTGACTTTTCCACTCAAACCAACACCTAGCCATTTCATTTCTGGTTACAATTATTTCATTATTCATTCATGCAGGTTGGGGGCAATTTCTCTCATTCAGGGAAAATTTTATCACTCGGCTGTTTTAGTTTTCTGTCTCCCTCTTGTTTATTAGCTTTACTTGGCGGTAATAGCAGAGTGAGCAAACATACAGAGGAATGCAATGGGATTAAAATCGAAAAAGCCTACTAGTGACCGTAGAGATTGTGGGCACAAAATGCAAACTAACCAACGCTGCTATGTTGTTCAGTTGAGATGAGATCAACGAAATAAAATGTGAACTAAACCACTGATCCTGACGGGAAAGGATGGATCAATTCAATGAAATGCAAAGGTTGTGAATAAGAACGGACACAACTTCCAATTGCTCTGAAATAATAAGTTAAGGACAAGGTCCACCAATTCAAGACTGAATATTGATAAATGAATTCTAGCCTGATGGGCGAATTTCAGCCATATATGATTGGTTTTAAAAATGTTACTTTGAACCGAGAAATGATTTTTTTTTGCGAAAGCACAAAGAATAACATTTGTAAATATTGGAGAGGGTTTCGTCTTATAACACTCAATGGAAACGACTTTTTATGTTAGGGTTTTTTTCTCGGCTTACTCGAGATCCTGCTGATGAACGATGGTAAATTTGGTTGTGGGTCGGGACTCTATTGATACCCGTGTTATCATCAGTCTGCACATGATATTTGATTTTGCCCACCTCACAAAAAAATGTTGTAGAAGGACAAAACTATTAATAACAAGCAAACAATAAAAAATTCCCGGATGTCCAGTCTCGCAGAAAATCCCAATGTATAAATTTACTACCAATTTAAATACTACAGCTTGGGCATTTCATCACAATATAACGATCTCGTCTGTTAAAAATAACGTGAGATTAATGATTAAAAATCCCGCATACCTTGCACTGATCATGTTACTGAGTGAGAGGAAGCGAGCACACAGAATCTAAAAAGCTCGCAAACAACGTAAACAGATTTCTGTATTCTACCAAAGTTTGTAGTAGTTTATATTTCGCTCTCGATTTCCAGATAACTTCGGCTCTAACAGATATGTGACTGATCTATTAACCTCACGGCATAGAAACTTTTTTCTTTTTTCAATAATAATAATTAGCTATTTATTGACATAATTTTGAGGAATAGGCGTTACGTTTTAAGCATTGGAGTACAAGTTTCAAACGAACAAAACTCATTCATTAAGTTGAAATTTGTATATTTGTTTGCATTTCATTAATTAATTTAAATTAATAGAATATATTTTCTTTTATAACAAGTGTCATGTAGTGGCATGCACTTGCCGTAATTAATTATAATTATAAATTTAATTCTAATTTTATTATAAATATCAATAAAAATAAATATATGTATTATATAATTATAGTTATATATCTATTAAAAATAAAAATAAATTGCAATAATAATATTAATAATCTTTTCAATTAATTTTTTCATATATATATATATATATAAATAAATTCAATATTAAATTTTTAGCGATATGAAAATAAAAGAAAATAGAAATAAAATAATCATAGTGCAAATTTTATCGTATATATATATATA
>MU227600.1:750244-791745 GCA_018584345.1 Thuja plicata | reverse complement strand
TTCTAATATATAATATATTATTCTATGATATATAATATAAAAGTACTATATCATTTAATTTTTAATCTATAATAATTTTATTTTTGTAAATAACTATTAATTAAAATTATATATATATAATAGAATATTATTAAAATATATTGTAATTAAAATTTGTAAATAATAAAATATAATAATAAAATATTAAATAGAATATCTCATAAAAATATACTATATTGTAAATTAAAAAACTAATTTCAAAATAAATTAAATGGTAGATGAATTATATATTACAAACTATGGTTAAAAACTTTTCGAATAACAAATTTGGTGAAGCTCCGAAAAAAGGGGTCCTACCAAATCAATTAAACCAATCATAAAGCAAATAAGTAATTTATACCATTTATTTAATTCATAAATAAATATTTAAACATTAGAAATATTCTAATAGCAAAAACTAGTGACTTAGGATTGGTTCATTGGTGCAAAACTAATTCATGAATGGTGCACGAATGCAATAGTATATTGCCTACGGCAAGTACAATAATAAATAGTACTATATACATGCGGGAACATATAAATAACTAAATAAACACGTTGATAGAAAACGTTATTTATTGTTAGTTGAAAAAAAAATGAGTTGACATATTAGCTGTTTTTATTTTTTTGTAAGAGATATTTTTTTTTGGCAATAAAAATATAATAATTATAAAAAGGAAGTATATATTTTTAAAAATTCAATAAAAGAGGCATTGGCCTGCAGTGCAATGGTTGTTGCTTCTCTTTGTAATAGTATGATCTTGTGTTCGATTCTCAAAAAATTTCCTAGACTTGGCTCTACAACTTGCCAAGTTTCTTGATCTTTAAGAGGCCTTCCTCGCATGTGGGAGGTTGTTCTTTGTAAGCGGCTCATTTATTGTCATTATTTTTGCCTTTGTATGGGTACCTCTACCCCAGGCGTAGACCATAATGTCTCTTCTTTGCAAGCTTCTCAAGCGGTCGAGGCTAGGGCTAAATCTTTCAGATAGGTGCTTGAGAACGAGTCGACGCTTCCAGATGGAGCAAAATTCATCCTGCAATCCAAGAGGGAGGGCTACAGTACGACGTCGGGAAACATTGGAGGTAAGGGCCACTATATCACCCCCATTATCATTAACCTAATTTGTAAATGGCTATGGTGATAGATGCAAAGAAATGTAGGCTTCATAATTTTGTGATTTTTTGGCAGCTCAAGATCTTTCTAAGCTTCCTTCTCATAATTTTTTCAATTATTGGATGCACAGTGTGTGAGGAAAAAAGGCTAGGGTTTCAATTTTCCTATTGTCGTATGCTACAAAAAGGACTTTTTCTTATTTTCTTTGTGAACCCTAATAGCCAAAAAGACATTATTAAGAGGCAATATTGGAAAATCAGTGGTTGTTGCTTTAGGACAATTTCGTGGTCCCTCGAGGCTATTCAAGATGGAATCATTTCTCTTTCTTGCCCCAGATAGCTAGCCATTGGGAATATCCCTCTGTTTCTATGGAATTTGATTCCCCAAGCATTGGAGCCTGTTAGAAATGTCATCAAAATGGATAAAACAGATAATTTTCTACCTCATACTGATGCTAGGGTATTAATTTCCATTAACCCCGAGCTGGACCTCCCCGGTGAGATTAAATTTGATCTTGAAGACCAAATGGTTTCATGTCATGTTGTTTTCTTAGGTGGTATCAACGCTTTCTTTCTGTGTAGGAGGGAAGGTCATATGAGAGATTCTTACCCTCTACTCAAAAATAAATTTGGCCCTCACCATAAATCCTCTAGTGAGCCCACTAAGAATATAGTAAACCCGAACTAATCTAAATTAAAGCCTAAAGCTAAAAACCCTAACGAGATAACCTCTTCTTCGAGCAAGGCTTGACCCCAAGATGATACATCTTTCATAGCTAATACTTTGGATAAGTTAAAAGAAGGTTTTAAACAGAAACTCTCCATTCTTGTGTCTAATAATAATAATGCCCTCTCTGGGCTTCAAGACCTACTGGAGGCCAATACCTTGAATTTTGGATATGATACACCAACCTATCGTCCTAAACATAGGACCCAAAATGCTCATCAAATTGCCCTAGAAAGGATAAGGAGAATATCTTATCCTAAATTTAGAAGCAATAGCATTTCAAAAGGTGGGATTGTATGAAAGCCCCTTATGTTACCAATAAGCAAGATTCTCTAGAGGATCTCCCCATTCCCCCCTGGAAGGAAATGGTACATCAAATGATGAAGCCCCAATGGTTGGCAAAGCCTTGGAGGAGTTTGGGGGCGTTGATATGGTTATTCATGATCCAGATGTGATCCCTAATGGACTTGATGCCTTAAAGGTGGCTCGTGACTATGAAGATAACATCTCCAACTATTCATTGGTGGTCATCACTATTGCTCCCCCCAAGCCTCTCCTAAGTTTGGTGAACACTCTAGACCCTATCTCCCAAGGTATCATCCCACTTCAAGAGAGAGGAGTGAATGGGGATTCTCTCTTGAATCCTGATAGAGATGAGTTAGAAGATGGAGAAATCAAGGAGTTGGAAATTGTGTCTTACAAAGGTGCTCATGAGGAACCAAAAATATTTTTTTTAATGCTCATAAAAAGAGAAGGAGATTGAAATCCAAAAATGTTGATAAGGAGAATGAGACCTTGACTCCTACAATTGATTCCACAGAGCCTACAAGAAAGAAAAATAGGGGAAGGCCGCTTGGCTCAACCTCTTACAAGAGAGACTAAGCACCCCAAGAAGCAACTTCCTAGCTGCTACAAGAGCTTTAAAGCTCCCATGGACACCAATCCATGATGTTCCCCATGGACATCAAATGTGCTTCTTGGAATGTCAAGGGGCTTGAGTCCCTTGACAAAAAATATGTCATTAAAAGATTTATCTTGATGAATAGGGAAATAGATTTTCTCCTACTTCAAGAGATCAAAGTTGTTGACTTTGCTATGGATGTCAATATGAAGTGTATTTGGAAGGATGCCAATTTTTTCACCACCAGTCATCATAGAGGGAAAGGATGGGTTGATATTCTTGTAGGGCCTAAGTGGAGTAAATATATCTCAATATGGGGATGTTCTCCTTGTCACAGATTGGTCTGGTTACATTTTGTAAATTAGGGGGGAGAAAGTGGGTGTTTTCTCTGTGTATACAACCAATGACTACATAGAGAGAATACAGTTGTGGAATCGGATGTTTCCAATGGAGGGCATACCATGGGTCATAGGTGAGAATTTCAATATGGTAGAAGGACCTCAAGATATATCAGGTGGGTGTAAGTTTGAATGGAAAGGATGTGAAAAGTTTTATTCGTTCAAAATGATCATTAAAAGCATAAATGGTTTGACCCAATAGTAGGTAATAATTCTAATTTCAAAGGTATTCGGCACACATGGTCTAACTTTCAACAAGGAGGTAGGAGAATCTATAGTAGGTTGGACATATTCTATATAAATAAAAATATATTTAGCTTCAAAAAATATTATAATGGCTCAAGTGTGAGAGTCATCCCCTATATGTTGTCTGATCATCACCCCATTATTGGGGATATATTCCACATTGGGAAATCTTGCAGACCAAAGGGTAATAAAGATGGTTTTGCCTTGAACATCAGCCTCGTGAAAGTTGAGGATGTGAAGAGTGTTATTAGTGTCATTAGATGGTATAAAAAAAGGATTGTGAAGCACGAAAGTGTCATTAAGAGATGGACTCAAAATATTAGCAATTAGAAGGCATTGTTCCTAGTGGTGGGGAGGAAAAGAGGAAAATATAATAGGAGATTAGAAACTGATCTTCCTAATAATCCATGTCTGGTTGAAGAGTGCTTACAAAATTATCCTACTTGTCTAGAGGCCAAGAAAACTTTGGATCAGGCCAAAGACTCCTTCAAGAAGCTATAAAATATGAAAAACCAAGGAGACAAGAAAAGAGCTAGGCTCGGTTGGTTTAGTCATGGGGATAGAGGGTCTAATTATTATATTTAGATCCTCAAATTTAAAGAAGCCAAGTTCAAGATTGAATGCCTCTAGGAATATGGAAAAGAACTCAATACCCAAGAGGACATTCTTCATGTCTTCACGACATACTACAACAAGATATTTACCTTTGAGGATGTGGGTCATTATATGAAGACTTCCAGAGAAAAGCTTAGGAGTATCATTTTGAAGAGAGTTTTTGGAGAAGAGGCTAAGCTCCTAGATAGTACAATCTCGGTGGTAGAAATTAATAAAGCTATTCAGGCCCTGAGTAATGAAAAGGCTACAGGGCCTAATGGAATCCCTTTTGAATTCTAAAAGGATAAAATTATTTGGATTGGTGAAGAACTAAGCCAAGTCTATGCAGAAGCTACTGAGAAAAGGTCTCTTGGAAGAGATATTAATTGTGGACTCATCAATCTCATTCTAAAAGAGGGAAACATGACCTTAATTGAAAATTGGAGACCCATCACACTCCTTAATGTGTCCTACAAGATTCTGACCAAAATCCTGGCTTTAAGGCTTGAAAACATTCTACCTCATGTGATTAACCCAACTCGAACTGGTTTTGTCAAGGGTCAGTATATTTTGGAGAATTTACTCACTTGTTGGGAGGTCATGGACTGAGATAAATAATCCAATCAAAAGGTGTGTATGATGTTACTAGACTATGAGAAATCCTATGATAGGATAGAATGGAAATTTATTATCATGATGCTCAAGAGCTTGGATTTCCCTGACTTGTCAAATGGTCCAAACTCTAATGAATGAGGCCATGAAATTGGTGGAAGTAAATGGATCTAGGTTTGAGCCCTTTGATCTGTCTAGATCTATCAGGGAGGTTGTGCTATGGCACCTACGCTATTTTCTATTGTTGTTGATGCTCTTTTTTTTAATCTCTTGAGAGATAATTGTCTTTCTCCTATAGTGAAAGGAGTAGGGTTACCCAATGGGAAGATATCTCCAACATACAACTTGTTGATGATACAACCATTATTATTGAACTAAAGAAGACCAATGTATATAGCCCAATGAATAAACTAGATATATTTTGTCCAGAATTAGGGAGTAAAGTCTCTCTCCCTAATTCTATTATGTTTGGGTGGGATTATCACCCCAAGACTGCTGCCATAAATTATCACTTGCTTGGGGGGGGGACCAACCACCAAGTCAGGTACTTGAGCATTCTTTTCTTAGTAGATCCATATTTGAAGGATGTGGGGATGGATTGAAGGTACAAATGATAAAAATATAGGCAATTGGAATACTCATTATCTTTCCATGACAAGGAGATTCAAAATTTGTCAAAATATCTTGTCATCCTACACAATTTATTATGCTTTTGCTTGGTTATTTAATTAGGCTCAATTTAACTTATCTATAAGAAGAGTGGAGATTTCCTTTGGTCAGATGGTAAGGGGCATAAAAAATAGATATGTTGTCAATTAGAAATGGTGCACCCTGAGCAAGAAAGCAGAGGGGTTGAGATTGAAGGATTTGATAATTCAAGGGATACCCCTTGTGGTCAAATAGATTGCAAAGGCTACACAAGGTAAAGAACCGTTGAAGCTTTTAGTTATAAATAATATTGCAAGAGCCAATCCCACTAAGAGCTCATCGTAGAAGGGCTTGAATATCAGTGATTTACTATTGGGTAATTTCTTAGATAGAGTAATAGGTTCCAGTGTTTTCAAGGCCATTTGGAAAAGCTAGGAGATTTTGGTATTAGAAAAGTTTAAGTTTGCAATTACATCAAAAGGGTTTTTTTAATATAAAAAATAGCCCTGAAAATGCAAGAGACGCACCCCTAGCCAAAAGGCCCAAAACCATCTACAACATATAGTCCATTTACATCATACACCTCCTAAATACAAGTATGGATATGATATACAATGATAAGCCAAACTGTATTACAATAACCGCCATGGACAAAATTGTTGACATAGCACCATCACTGATAACATCAACTGCTAGAAGACTGAACATTATTGCTATCAACATTATCATCCTCATGGGTCTCATGAGTAGGACCCCTATTTCTGGTTGGCCTGTCATTGATCTTAAGATTCTGAATGAACTGGTTTAAATTCTTGAGCTCTCTTTGATTCAACATGTCCTTGTGCACAAAAAAATACTGGCATGAGACCACATCTTCTTTGTGAATCATCAGTTGTCCCTCCCTCATTAGGATCATAAATCTATCTTTGGAAATCTCCAATGCAACTGCAACCTATGTCATAATTTGAAAATGTGTGAGTTTACAACCAAACTCAGTAAGTTGTCTCCTTCTCTTCTGAAAAATCTCCCCATTCTTATCCTTCCATGGGAGACATAAAATCTCACAAGTTAAAACATACCAAAAAGTATTAGACATTAAACCAAAGGACTCCACATATCCAACAAGGATTTCACTCCATGAGAAACCATGATCATTATTCCAAGTAGTGGGAGACCCCAAAAAATAGACCAAATACCACAAGCATAACTACATTCAAAAAACAAGTGTTCATATGTTTTAGGAATAGAGAAATGTTCACACATAATAATGTTGTTCTGGTCATGGGGGATAGCAAAGCCAACAACAAGTTTTTAAAGAAGTAGCAACCATCGAAAATAGGCTTTTTTAGGTTCAGAAGGGGAATGCCAGAAAAAATCAAAGATAAATGTCATTTAGAGATAGAAAAACTCAACCCCCAACCTTGGTTCACTCTATCAAAAATACAACATTCACTTTTCAACATGTAATATATCTTCTTAGAAGAAATCTTGTGAAATTCGGTGCCATCTTTCCATTTACCCATTGTAGAAACTGCATAGTATTCATGGTATAACCCTAAAATAAACTCCCCATAGATTTTTTGATGATGGAATAAGTCTTTTTTTGGGAGCTAGGAATATTAAATTTGGCATAAATTTCCTCTCAAGTCCCTAGCCTATTGTCAATTATAATATCTTGCACCATATAAATTCCATATTTATGCTAATTTTGGCAGAGCAACTTTGAGTTCATGCTAAGGATTTACCATTAGTCTCAACACCCCACCACAAGGATCTATCCATAACAGAGTATGTAGGGGATCCTCCACTAGCCCCCTAAACACAATAAGCTCCCTAACTTGAATCTAGACCTTCCAGAGGGATTGAAAAACTTTAGAACCAAATATGGATAACTAAAAATTACCCAAAACTTTGTCACAAAGAGGAACATTAGTCAAACCTTTTCCTTTTTTGATAGTAGATCTATTAATATTATTTCTCACCAGGATCTTCCAAGGTTCATCCCCAGAAAGAACTTACAAAATCTATTTAGAAGCCAATGCAACACCATGATTTTTTAGATCTTTAAGGCCTAAGCCTCCCTATTTTTTGGAAGACAACACCACTCCCTCTTAACACAATGCCTCTTCTTATTTCATAGACCATCTAACCACAATAAGTCTCTCATAATATTCTCAAGGCTATTGGATTAATAATTAGCAAATAACCAGGCAAAGAAGAAATAAATACGATGATCTGAAAGAACCTTGTGGAATATTTATATCCTCCTAGCCAGAGACAGAAGATTAGTCTGCCACTTCAAGTACTTCTCAATTTCAGAGAAAATCCAAGCCCACATGTCCTTAAGTGAGGGATCAATAGAAAATGGGATCCCCAAATACCTAACAATTGACTTGGACCAAGCCATTGCCACCCTTTGGAAACAAACCACCCTGGAGGGTCATAATGACATCCAATAATAGAAGATTTATGAGTAGCCACTTTAGCTCCAGAAACCAGACAAAAATATTGAAGCCTGTGATACATATTGTCAAAGTTCTTCTTCTCCATCTCAATGAATAATGCAGTGTCATCTACAAATTGGGAATTAAGGAGGGTCTTGTTATTGGGAAGAGTAATACCTTTTATTGGAGGTCCTAACTAAGGAGTCCTGAGAATGTGGAACAAAGCATCTACTGCAATAACAAACAAGGCAAGAGCAATGGGACACCCCTATCTAATAAACCTTTCGAGCTTAATGTTATCTGAAAGTTCACCATTGATATAAATGACTGTGGAGGAATCCTTAAGGAGAATATTAATCCATTTATAGAAATATGAGGGAAAACCAAATGCCTGAAGATGCCTAGGACAAAGGGTCATTCAATTCTACCATAAGCCTTCTCAAAATCTAGCAGTACCATAACAACATTTTGGTTGTCACTCTTAGCCCAATGCATTGCCTCCTAGCTAGTAATTACGTTTTCAAGGATGAATCTTCCCTTAATGAATCTTTTTTATGTTGGAAATATAAAATTATTGAACAGAGCCTCTATTCTCTTAGCAAGAACCTTAGCAATAATCTTATAAGACATATTTAAAAGTGTAGCAAGCCTCCAATTTTTAACTCAAGAGTCTTATCACCACCTCTGGGGATGATTTTGATGATTCCTTGATTAATATATATACCTAGAGTGCCTTGATAAAAAATATATTCATAAAGTTCTAGTAGTTTAGGACCAATCCAATCCAAATTATGCATGTAGAATTTAGGTGGGATACCATCGGGGCCTGGAGACTTATCATTAGCTAGGAAATTAATAGCATTTTCAATTTCCTCTAAACTGATAGGAATCTCCCATATTTTGGCTTCCTTATCTTATATTTTCTTAGGACTAAGCATCATGCATTCCTCCAAAGCAATTATATTATTCTCATTATATTTTGAGGTGAAAATATTTGAGATAGCTCCTGCAATTTGTATCCCATCAATAAATTCCCTTTTCTGTTTAGCTCTAATAATATTGAAGAAGTATTTGGTGCCTTTATATCCCTCCCTCATCCAATTCATCTTAGCCCTGATTTTATGGCCTTTAATCTTATACTGATGCAACCTCCTTAAATTCCCTTTAACAGACACAAGTTAGTCTTCCAACTCAGGATCAAATCCTTTTACTTGAAACTCTTTCAATATTGTTAAATTTGTTTTGCCAATCTTGCTCTTCTTTAACCCTATCCTTAGCTTTCTTCTTTCCAGTGATCTGATATACTTTTCTCTAGGCATCAACCATAGATGACCATCTCTCCATAGGGACCAGTCCTTGATTACATGACTTACTTAAGCTAGAAACCATTTTGATAGCATCATCCCCATATTTATCATTTAATAAGGACACATTAGTTTTAAAAGAGCTCTTTTTCTTAGCTCTATCACTACCCACATTAGCATCTTCAAGATAGAAACTAGAAGAAATGGGGTAATGATCTGACATAGTTACTGGGGAGACACTCACATGGGCATGTCCAACTTTAGATTCACAAGAGAAGGTAGAGCTTTCAATATAAATCATATCCAACGGAAAATACACTCTCTGCTGACCCCTCTGATTGTTACACCAAGTAAACCAAATATCATTGAAGGAATTTTTTTGGGGGGCTATAGGATCAGCAATTCTAAAGTTCCTTTTAAAATTAGACCAGAAAAATAGTTCATTCCCTTTCGAATTATGCAAATTTCCCCCACTTTTATCTTCTTTATTTTCCACCATGTTAAAGTCCCCTACAAAAATCCACTAAGCCTTAAGAAGACCCGTGATCAACCATTCCCAAAGATATGCTTTGTCTCTATAGTCATTAGGGGCATAAATATTACATATTCCAATGGTAACATCATTATGTTTAAAGGTAACCCATAAATCTCTCTGATAGGGAGAGACACCATTAACACTAATCTTATCTGCCCATTGAGGTCCAACCATAATGGCAATGCCCCCCTTGCCTTTGGTATGATTGGAATAGAAACCAATAGATTGATCCCACAAGAATTTTAGTATGGTGTAGGCCTGAAACACAACAACCTTAATCTATTGGAGGTAGATGATATCTTTATTTTAAGGTTATTACACCATTTCCTCGTTAAGTATTTCCTATCGGGCATCTAAAGGCCTCTCACATTCCAGCTATGTATGTACATCATTTAGACTATAGGGATTTGGTATAGAGCCTATTAAAACAATCTGGAATATCTTCTCCTGATTTCTTACTATCATTAGAAAGAGATAATATCTCAATAGTTTTCCTCTTTTTCTTAGAGGATTTATTAGTAACTTCTATAAATGGAGGTTCATTCAAGGATTCTGCATTTTTATCATTCTTCTCAATAACTAAGTCAAGGGTTTTTGTTATGGATTTATCACTTTTAGGGTGACCAATAGAGGCCCTCCTAGCATACTCTGCTTTCTTATTAATAGAATTAATAGAAATTTGTTGTGCATTAATCTAGGTGGGTGTGGAGACTTATTAACTCTTTTTGTATAGATTTTATCATTATCATTAGATACTAATTGACAATCGACTAGAGGCTTGGTGTTGCCATTATCTAAAGCATGAAGGACATCAAATTCATCCTCAAAAAGTGGATTATGAAGACTAAGAAATTTTCCATTATCAACATTATCTTGGGGAGATCAATCTTTGGCATTGGCGTCAATATTACTATCATTACAAACTTCATTATTAATATCTCTATTAGTTTCTACATTAGGGTTAGCATCAACCTCAACATTACCAGTTTCATCATTTTCCTTCCTCTTCAAATTAATATCAAACTTTGGGTTCTATAAATTTTTAATGCCCGGGCATTCTTTATTGGTATGCCCATTTTTTTACAGTGAAAACAGGTGCCTAAATTCCCAAGTAGGGAAATTTCCCACACAAATTTGTCTCCTTCTAATTCCATCAAAATAATCTCTGGAAATTCAATCTTTGGGGCAAGAGAACTCAATACTCTAACATTCAAGTGATGAAGGGTATGTTTGGATTCTTCAACTTGTAAAACTGACCCAAGAGGGTGAACAATCTTAGAAATAAAAGGCCATAATTCAGGCTACAAATTATTAATTTATATCCAATGAGGAGAGGACCAGGCTACAACTTGCTCAAAATTACCTTTGGATGATCATTGAAAGACCCTAAAGATAGAGCGACCCACATTCCAGTACCCCTTCTTCAAAACCCTATCTTGCATTCCATGAGATTTAAAGAAAACCACAAATAAACCCTTTTGAATCATCTTACAAAAATTGACTTGAATCCCTAATTTCCTACCCCATATATTAGCAATCCAATCATCAAATAATTTTTGAGAAGGAAGAGAGTCTTTATCAACACACACAAATAATATAGAAATGTCTCTCAATCTAGACTGTTCTTTTCGAATATCTCTAATCATATCCTCATTTGGGGAAAGGGAGAGAGTTCTAAGATCATGGGGAATAGACTTACCATTTTCAATTCCTCCATTGGTTCCTCCTTCTTTTGAGGTCCCTCCTCACAATCTATCTCCATCAGCTGCAGGCCATCCAGATTCAAAGGTTCCATTAAAAGTGGCCGAAGGCATGCACTCTAACCTTTACTGTTCAATGGCTGCCTTGTAAGAGGGTTTAAGTTTGTTAGCCTCAGACCCTAAATTTTTTTCAGTATCGCTACCCACAGTTTCACCATTCTTTGTAACTTTATCAACATCCATCTCCTGGCCTTCGATACCATCATGAATTAATGAGGCTTTTTCTTGCACGAGCAAACCAGGCTGGGAGCCGAGAGAGCCCGACTCTGAAGACATTAAATCCAAAATTAAATCAGCACACACGACCTTATAATAATGACCCTAAATCATCAAAATGAAATGAGGGAGAAAAACAAAGAAAACACCAAAGGACACACAGGACATAAAGAGACAAAAAGGGAACAACGAGAACATATGCAAGTCCTGAGAAGACTCTGCAAGTATGAATGTAGAAGGAATGACCATGTCACCCATGGTTTGTGTACAGTTGTAGAGCTCCCAAAACCTTATTTTCCTAGGATATTTCTAGAAGAAAATGCATCTAATAATAATATCATTGATGTTAATAAGAAGACCTACAAGGAGAGATCGGTTTTGTGGAATCTAAGGCACCGTGACAAACATCTTGCCTTACTTTAGGTATGTTCTTCTCAGAGTTGGGTAGCAAGGGGCATCAGGAACTTTGCAAATATCATTCATGAGGCTAGATTACTAAGTTAGTGGTATCTATGGAAAAATTTTAATATCCCTCAGTACTAGTGGGGAACATATTACATTTTGAGGGAATCTTGTAATAGTGTGTCTCTCCCCAGGTCTTGTGAAAGTAGTGATGATAGGATCTCTCACCTTAAGTGGTCATATGGAACTTCCTTCCACAATACCAAATAAAAATACCTATCTAGAATCTTCACTAACAGCCAAGAGATTGTTGATCACCTTAACACTTGTTGGAAGACAAACTTGAATACCCCATATTGGAATAAATCCTTGATTGGACTTTGGCATAGACCAGTGAAACCCAAAAAATATGTTTCATCTGGAGACCCCTCGTACACAGATTATTGGTTAGAAGCCTAATGGAGAGCCTAATATGTGTTCCTTTTGCAAATTTTGTGAATCCATCCATCATGTCTTTTTTGACCACTTTTTTGCTAAATAAATTTGGGGCCTCTTTGTTTTATCTTTGCCTAAGAATCTTAATATTTTTAACATGTTGTCTGAAAATACTTTGAAAACTTCTCGAGCCTCAAAAAAGAGTAGCAACATTTTTTGGTCTATATTATCTATTGAAATTCCATGGTCAATTTGAAAATCATATAATGATGATATTTTTGATGGCATAGATAGGCACCTTACTAAGTCTCTATGGGGACTCATTTTTCATAACATTGTTATGCAAGCAACAGTGGTCATGAAACTAGATGAGCAGAAGTTCCTGGATCTGCTGCAAGGTGGATCAATAAGGATGTTTAGATGGGAGATCGCTCATAGGTACACCTAGTAAAGGTTTGCAATAAAAAGGACCCCATTTGAAAATACTTTGAACAATTTTATGGCAGAGCTAAATGAACACAAAGAGAAGGATAGAAAAGATAGAGAGAATTCTATTGTTGTTATTCCACTAACAGTCATTCCTCCAGCTGCCATCCCACAACTACAAGGTGCTGACATTGAACACCCATACAATAACTTTGTTAAGAATGACAAGATCTTGAAATGGATAGAGGGGCCTAAAGGTTGGACAACAAGGATTGACATGAAGAACAATGAAATCTAATGCTAGTTGTTATTGTATCTTTTTATATTTTGACACAATTGTTTCTGATATATCTTGAAAATGCATAGATTGTAATTAGGGTGAACTATTTGTGTTCTTCTCTCTTGATCAAGAGACTATTATATTTTGGTCTTGATTAGCTTCATATAGATAGATCAATGCGATTCTGTAAAAGTTACTTATATTATACTTAATAGGATAAAATATTTAATATAAATAATATTATTTATTTTAATTTTAAAGAATATTTTTATTTTAATAATCAAAATTATTAAGAAGAAAAAAATGGCTCGCAAGCAAAAATATATGTAGAATAATTGATGCCCTAGAAGGGCAGGTAATAGGCATCCACTTGGCATACCGAGGGCATAATTATTACCTTCGTGTAAATACAAAGCAGAGTGTCAAATACTAAGGAAGGGTATGTTAACCCTAATTTTTTTGGTGATGACTGTAATTTTAATCAAATTGGCTATGTTAATCACCCACATGACAGTTGTAAATCAACATGGTCCAATATTTTCAGCTCTGGTCAGGATTATGGATGGGGAAAAAGTTTTAGTGTGGGATCATTAGACAAACCATTAGCATTTTTTGCAAAGACTAAATGTGATGATTCTTCTTGTGTCTCTGTAAATCCCTATGTATTTCTAAAGGAAAGTCATTTCATGAAGGAGGATGGTTGGGAAATGGTTTCTGGATTTCACCGTTCTCATTAGAAAAAAATTATGAAACCCTCGAATGTTTTTACTTTCAATAGGTTTTTGATGCTGATGTCTTCTCCCCCTAGAATACCTCCTAGGGCTCTTTTCCAAGGGAAGCTTTCTCACCCTAGCCATGATCATGCGAGTAACCTACAATAGGGAAACCCTAAACTTGCGGTTTATTCTCCTCCACATCGTAGACCCAAGGATTATTGTAAACCCATCCTTAACAATGAGATGACAGATATAGTTATTAAATGTAACCAAATTTTCACGAATGGTTTGTGGAATCATTGCGCATCCTTTGGGTTATACGGAAAATGGTTTAGCTCTGGGTCGTATATATTTGACATTAAAATATGGTTTTAGGATACCCTTGGGGAGTAGGTAAGTATTACTTTTCTTTCCAATAATTGTTTTTTCTAGAATGTAGAGATTTATCTATTAAAAATAAATTGTTATCCATTGACCAAATTTATTATCTAGGGCATGCAATTAAGTTTTTGAAATGGGAGCCTAAATTTAATTCAAATATGTTTGATAACATTGCTACGCCCAAATGGATTAAGATTTTTGATATGTCTGTGGAACTAATACACAACAAAATTATTACCCAATTTGGGGATAGTCTTGGAGGTATGTTAGGTTTAGAAATGAATCTTCTTAAATCGTCTAAAATAAAATTCTTGATACAATCTAAAGGCAACAAAGAGGCTTTAAAACCTATTAAATTCATTACTAACAAGACCACTTATCATTTTCAACCAGAGTATTTTAATGGCATAATAGATAACAAAATATGGCTTATTTCTCACAAAGACTCCAAATGTAGTATAATTGATTATACAATGGACCTTCATAATATCTTTAATCCGAGAGAACCCCCTGCCCCATATCCTTATTCTTCCCTTTGTGAAGATGGGGAAATATGTGAATATCCTAAATTCCTGACCTCTAAGGAGATCACTCCTGATGTTTCCTTTCTGGATAGCGGTGGGTTTTTAATCACTAATTTATCTCCTCAAGATACAAAGTTTAAAAATTACTTGGGTATTCCCCAGGTGTCAAAATCTGGCAATTCATATGCTTTAGAAGATAGAACTGGAATGGAAAAAGTAACTTTAGACACAATAGGAAATCAAAATGAGAATAAAGTACACAACAATGAAAACTTGAAATTATCCCTTAAAAGTTTAGTGGTATTTGTAGACACCTAAAATTGGTCAGGTGTTCTCTAATCAACCAAATCTACAAATCTCATCAAATTGCTCCAAATCTCATCAAATCAATAAAAAATGGACTAAATCAAATTAAATGGATATTTATTAAATCAAATTGGGACAAATCAATTAAATCAAAGGATCAATTAACAATTACATTAATTAATTAAATATAAGCCTAAAGAGATTATTCAAACTATATAATTGATTTTAATCAATTAATTGTATAGTTTAGATCAAAAATCAAATCCAACCTATTCCCCTACATGCCTAATTTAATTAATTGATTGATTTAATAAATCCTAATATCTTTCAAAATGAATTTGAGGAACCAATGAGAATTGAGAAGGCAAAGCACATGGATCACTCCAAATTTGCAATCTCTACCACTCATTTGGTCTTTTTCAATTTCATTCACTCATCTTGTCCCAAGCTTTGAGACAATCATTTAAATTGTTCCCCCATTTGAAACCACTTGAAACCTTTCACTCAACCAAGGCTAAACGATGATCAATTGACTCTACCCCCTACACTTGGGAAAATCCTATAAATATAGGCAATTTTGCAAGCATAAGTAATCCTAGACATTCGAATGCAAAGCATCCATACTATAGTCATTTTGAGAGAAATTGAGAGCATTTTCAAAGCAATTTGAGCAATAGCAAAGCATAATTTGAGAATATTTGAGTAAATTGTTGAGGCAATTTGAGAGAATTGTGAGCTAGATAGGCATATCCATATAATTTTATCATTATAGGACTATTTCTAGTAGAGATTAAGGCTGAGAGCTCTATTAGCATGCTTAGTTACAGATCCATGGGATGCTTAATGATTTTCTTTCAATTCTTAGCTTAAATAGTTAATATTTTTTCATAGAATTGTTAGGAAATAAACTAATCTCATGAAGGTGTAAAAATCACATAGATCAATAGCACCCACCATGGGGCTTTAGGTCTCTATTCCTCATTTTTATTCATATTTTGTGTGTTTGTGCTTCATTTTGTATGTATTTTGCAGATTGCAGGTAAAGTGTCGACTACTAGCAAAATAATGACGCCTACAAGTATTCAAATGACGCCTACAAATTCCTTTTATCTTCTTGTCTAACTTCTGTCACGCATGTCAGATAAATAGTGACGCCTGTGCTCATAAAGCAACGCCTAGGATTCAGGAAATAATGCCTACAAACTTTAATCTGTCGCCTGTGCATTTTCTTTTACCATTGTACACGTCCAAAAATGTTAATATTATTATTAATATTAAATTCCCTTTTGTTCATCTAACTATTTAGTTAAATTAATTAAATCGTTTTATCTATGGTATTTATATATTTTATAAATACTATCCTAATGTATATTATTTAAATACACTTCCCTAAAAAATCCCCTTTTTAATAAATTCATATTTATTAAATCCCTCCACAAAGCTAAAAATCCTCTAAACTTAATTTAAATAAAATCACTTTATTTAAATTCCCACCAAAAGCCCACCTCTTGCTAATAGTCTCCTAATCTTGATTAAAAGGCACTTTACCTCTAATCATGTGCACAATCCCACTTTGACTTTTCCAACCTAACCCTCAATCTCAGCCAGTCATCTCCCTTCCACCTCTTAATCTCAACCGTCCATTTCATTTTGAATTCTATAAAAGAAGCCTCCCTCTCTTACATTTTCATCTCTCATTTGTGCATTGTTACTATGCTAAAATTGTTTTAAGCTTTCATTGTTGTTTTCATGCACTTTCATGATCTTTTGCTTAAATCACTTAGAAATCACATGATAGGTTAAATCTTGGTAATAAATCATAGTTTCCTTCTTGCATTTGCATATCATTTCTAGTTTAATCCATCATCTTGAGGAAGATTTGAGACTAGTTCTTCATACTAGCTATTGAATCTCTCTTATTACTCATTAATCTTGCATTCATAGTTGCATTGCATTGGGGTTTTGATCAATTTGTGTTTGAGAGAGCACACCTATATATATTTCTTAAGAGAAAAGCCAACAAGTAATAGGGTGTAATGCTTGTTTAGCTCAATCTGATGTTACTTGGAGTTTCATTGTTGTTTCTTGCTCTTTTATGGTTTTTGAAATTATTTCATGTGCTAACTCGCTACTGTTTCATGTTTGAGCTTGTTTGCAACATATTTTGAAGGCTGAGATTTCCTTGTACACATTCTGGCACGCCCGGTGGGACCCACGTCCCTTTGACATTCTTTTTCTCTTCTCTTTTCTCTCATTTCTGTCAGAATTTACAGGTTGGCGTCTACGCAAACGTCGGTTCATCCTAAATCGTCATTCAGCGTCTACACTGAATCGACATCTCCACTTTCAGAATCGGCGTTTCCGCTCTGTGTTATTTTTATGGAGATTTTCTGCAAACCCTACTTTTAATCTATCAAGTTTTTGTGTTTTCCGCTGCTTTTTGGTTATTTAGCATTCTATTTTTTAGCAGAACTTAGTTTTACAAGCAGTCATAATGCCACATTTTTATTAAAAAGGAACACTTCTAGATAAATCATTAAAGAATACTAATTTTTAGGGTTTTAGCAATCTCAGCATAACTATTTCTGATCAATTTGAGAGCTAAGAGAGAAAAAGAATAACTTATTTTGTTGTATTTGCTATGTTTTTTGGCCTTGCAAGTACATCAGTGTTTGCGCAAATACTGGTTCACATTTTGGCGTCTGCACAAATGTTGGTTTAGGCCAATAACTGAGCGGCGTCTGCGCTTCACAGACCGATGTCTGCGCTGGTATAACACTTTTCTAGTTTTCTGTGATTTCTAGCATATTTTCCTGCATTCTGTCATTTTTAGACTAAAAACACAGATCAACATCTGCGCCCTGAATCAGCGTCTATGCTCTGTCAGACTTTTGTTTATCATTTCTAACAACTTCTTGAGTATCTGTGTGCTTATCTCGCTTGTCAAAGGCTATTTTGTGAAACTACTAACTAGTTGTGTTGCAACACCACTTGTCAAAGAACATAAACTTCATAAGATTACTCACACTTTTCTTACAGGTTGCCTTGATTTAAATCAACCAAATGATCATGCTTGTTAGTATTTAGTTTTATTTTTTAGGCACTTAGACTAATTAGAGGGATCTTTTTATCTATTCCAAACAAGTGTTAGGGGAGTATGCTCTCTTCCCTCTTGGGAAGATCAAAAACCTGGATGCATTTTTTTATGTTAAACAATCAAATCTTTGGGAATGAACTAAACTTGTCTTGCGTGTGTGTGTGGATAAAACGATACTGGATAGGAGAGTATGTTCTTCTCCCCTTATGGGAAAATCAGAAATCTAGACTCCTTTTTGTCGCCAATCCAATTTCTTTCAAGCTAAACCTTTAGAGGGCCTGCCAAGGGATCAATCTCTTGGGAATGACCTAAGTGGGGAATGAGCAAACCTAGCTACTTCTGCCCCACTATAATAAAAAAGTTTCTTTCAATCCAAAGAGAGAGAAGACATGAATAGTTTGTACCTCTAATGATTCCTCATTTGTAGGGCCTTATTGTCGGAACCTTGCTAAGCCAAGACTACTCTCGATTGGGCACTTGTAGGGCCTTTATGGTCTCAATCTTGTTTATAAGAGTGAAAGAGGGGTACATTCAACTTGTGTAGGTCTAAATCTTGCGTGTGAGACTGCACATTTTGGGTGCTTGTAGGGCTATATGCCTCAATTTTGCTTGCAAAACTATAGGGGGTATTCATGAACGGATGAACTTACTAAACACTAGTTAAACTAAAAGCCCACTCGATCTACCTCCGAAAGTGTCCTAATATTTGTGCAAGGATCGATCCAAGTGGATTTTACCCAGATTGCCTGAAGATTTTACACCCAACATCTGTATTCCCAGGGGTGTTGAAAGCATGATTGTGCCATGAGAGGAATTATGTGATTCGAGCATTGAGTTTCTTTCAAAACCCACAATGTGCCTAGTCCTGGCCAAAGCTAATATCACTTTGTGTGAGGCGAAGGAATACTTAGTGCGGGCAAATATTTTGACACTTAACCAACTTCCTTAGGTAGGCTTGTGATTGTTTTACATTGATCAAAAGTTGCATACGTATCCCCCACTCCTCAAGGTTGCTTTGTCCCTTGTTGGACTATTTTCAACATTGAACAACACAATCAAGATCTTTACCAACAACAAACAACTTTCCAATTGCGAAAATTTATTCCTGTGACATGTCAAAACCAAGCATTCATAAGAAAGTCAAGACCCTGTTACCTCTTGTGATCAGAGAACAAAAGAAAACCACTCTCAAGGCTCAACAATACAAACATATCATTGATTCTGTCAAATAGGAGATCCAAACATGCACAACATATGACAAGATTATCTATAATAATAAGATTGTACGTTTCAGAAGCAAGTATCACATGAGCAACACCTTTGTCTATTTCAAACAATACGACTAGTAGGCACATCACCATAACGCTCGGTTGCTCCCCTTCTTATGTCCCTTTAGTTTGCATTTTAGGAACCTCATCATAATCCTCATCCTTAGGAATTGCATAATCTAGCCAACATAGCTAGCATCCAATCCAACCCAACATTATCCAATCAAAATCCAAACAAAAAATCTAATCCAAAATCCAATCTTGGTGTCACATCTTTTGAGTTGCGTAAGTACCTACATCTTAATCCAAATCCTTTCTAGGTTTCCTTAGCTAATCATTGCTTAGGATAGTCCACTTTGTCCTTATAACCTCATTACCTCGAGCAAGAGGTTTGTTTGCATTGACAAAGAATCCTGTCCTTTGAAGACCATAAGTCTATCTTAGGTTGACACCATCATCAAATTTACATTAGGGAAGCAACTCATAATCCTTTTGCAGATCAAATCATCCTAGATCCATAGGATATCCTTTTTAGTATTTAGCATCATTCCTTAATCTTGCATCCTAAGCACCTTGCATATCATCCATAGGAAATTGCTTTAGCATCCTGCATTTTGTTAGCGACCCTCATTTCATGCTACCTGAAACTAGATCCAAGAAGAGGAAAGACATGGACACCAATTACGCCGCTAGTTCATCTGATCTGACAATAGACTATAACAACACAATAGTCTCCTTTGACCCACATAATCAGGTACCAAGTGAGCATATATGGGGTGACCCAGATGAAACCCCTCCTCAAAGTGCCATGGAAGCATTCATGAGCCACCCTGGTCATGTGTAAATGGTCAGCGCCATCATTGGGCATAATAGCCACACTATCCTTGCCAACTTCCAGCAAGAAGGAATACAATTACCATATGGGGTTATGCCAATGTGAGTTGGCCTATCTTTGAACATCCCAGCCAATTTCTCCCCACCCCATGGTGGAAGAAATTTTCAATCCGTGACTCAGAATAGCCCAATTTGGATCCCTTATCCCCCATCTACTTCAACCAATGGCTACGCAGCCCATCGCTCATACAATCGCACAACCAGCATGCCTCTTTATCATGGGACCCCTAGTCTCACAACCATCATAATCATTCCAAGCATCCCAACCTATGCAACCCATTGCTTCTCAACCAATCATCATCTAATCCACAATTTCTCAACCAATCCATGCGCAACCAATTGCCTCACAACCGCCAATCACGCAAGCTGGAAGCACTTCCAACCAGCCACCTCCCTAGCAAAAATTCACTACTGGCATGCCGCTCTTAGGATCCTCCAATCAACCCTCCTATTCACAAGGGCCCACACTTCATGCCCAACTAGCAGTCACCATGCCTACTTCAGTGTCGCTCTTCCCTTCTCTTGTGCAAACACAAACCAACCCGCCAACCTCTCAGCATATCCCTCAAGTTGGCCAAATCATGCAAGCCATGTCATCCTCTACTTGGGGCTACTCTCAGACTATTATTCATGCACTTGTAATACCAACACAATATGGTAATGCAAACCCTTCCACTACCCAAGTGCAAACACCCTTCATCAACCCCTTTGTCACACAACCCATTGCGCAACCTACCCAACAATAACTGCCAGTTTACACCAACTACTTGGCCATGCCTCCTTCTACAGCATCCCAAATCATCCCACCTGAGTGAACCAACATTCTTGCATGCATTAATTACCTTGCTCCTCCTACTGGGGGCACTCACGTGCAAACCAATCCTCCCGTGCACATCAACACAACTACCACCAACTTGTGCGGGACCGAGCCACGTCCCTCCTACCTACCCGCTACATCAACAAGCACAATCACACTACTAGCAACAATACATCCCTCATCAAAAATTTCCACCTCCGCAACAAATCCATCAATCTCCCTATCACACCCCCAATATCCTCCACAAAATCCTCCTTTTTCCCCAACATCTTTTGACCCATATCAAGCACTGGGATCCAATGTAATGGGAGGACCACCTCCTCCACTAGTCAATAAAGAGTGGGAGGAAATGAAAAATGCTCTCAGAGAGCTCCGAGCCGGGACCGAGACAAAAATGTTCAAATTCAAAGAAGTGTGTCCCTACCCCTTTGATTGATCTATCACAACAATTCCCTTCCCCAGCATTTTGAGACTCCCAAATTTGACAAGTATCGGGGGAAGGGTGATCCTACTAGCCATGTTAAAGAATTTTACATGGCCTGTTAAGAAGTGACATACAATGATAAATTTCTCCTATGCCTCTTTCCTAAAAGTCTAGGGGGATCGACTCTTGAATGGTTTTATAAGATCCCTTATGGTTTGATCATGTCCTTTGCCAAGTTGTCAGAGAAATTTGTAACCCAATATGCACATCTTGTTGAGAGCGAGTTATCTCTCCTAGACTTGTGCAATTCCAAGCAGAAAGGAGGCAAAAGCCTAGCAGACTATCTCTAGAGATGTCAAGGCCTTACTACCCGATTATCTTATCAACCACCTGAAAAGCATCTAGTTAAAATTTTCATTGACAATCTGCACCCTAAATTGGCACATCATGTCCGAATGAACTGTTTGCAAATATATCAAGAAATCCATGGAAAAGGCATGGACCTCGAAAAGGGTCTTATAGACGATGGAACCATCAAGTTATACAAAGAGATGAATCATGATAGACCTAACAATAATAGATCCTAATACTGGAATAAGAATAAGAGCGTTGTGACTGATGGTGTCACTGATACCAAGCATGTCTAGATTGTCGTCACTAGACCTAACGCACCCACTCTTGCATACCAACAATCAACGCCTTCTTATCAACAACAACCTTCGTATCAACATCAACCTTCATATCAACATCAGCCTACTTATCAACAACAACACACTTATCAACAACAAAAATATACCTATTAGCAACAACCTACGTATCAACCTGTTACTACCCAACAACGCACTCCAGCATACCCTCCGCTGGGGGAAAATTTTCAAACCAATTTCCAAAATCCTGTTAATCAAACCAATGTTATATAT
Source organism: Thuja plicata (assembly GCA_018584345.1). Taxonomy (NCBI): domain Eukaryota; kingdom Viridiplantae; phylum Streptophyta; class Pinopsida; order Cupressales; family Cupressaceae; genus Thuja; species Thuja plicata. The sequence goes on along the minus strand of MU227600.1, from coordinate 769,339 downwards.
GTCCCTAGGGGACAAAATAAACCTCATAATCAGAACATCCCAAAATGCACATTCACCCCACTGGGTGAATCTATCGACGTCATATTTCAGAAGATGGCTTAGGCCAATCTAATTGTATACCCACACACGCAACCTTTTGACGAGTCAACACCAAAACCTACCTGGTATAGGGATAACAAGTATTGTGAATATCACCGTGTTAAGGGACACACAACTGTAAAGTACATGAAATTCAAACATTACATTCAGGATCTCATAGACAAAGAGGAGATCACTGTCGATGCACCAACTCAACCCTCACCAAATTCCAAGCTACAAATCTACCAAAACATGTTTCCTCAACACGACACTAGCAAAGGCCCTGCCAATCCTCCTCCACCCCCTAACACAGGGAAGGGAAAATAAGGAGACAACATTGACAAGAAATATTACACCTCTGCATACATCAATTATGATCAGCTCATCGGTTGTATCTCCCAAGATGAACCCTTAGTTAACGTCATCCATATCAAGGGTGTGGACAACCATTACGCGGTTACCACCCGCCGAGGAAGAATAACGGTCACAGGTGCTATTGTTTCTCCTTTGTCTGGATCATAGTGCAATTTACTGGAACACCTAGGGAATACCCTTGCATAAATTTTCATCCTGGATCTTCTCCACACTTCGCCTGTCCACCAGGAGATCCTCAACAAAGCCCTACAAGAATCACGTGTCCCCAGTGACATTGATCCTGCGCAATTCTAGAACCTTATGGGCCACCTCTCCGCCTCTTTTGGAGTCTCTTTCAAGCCAACCGACATGCCCCAAGTTGAACCAGACCATAATCTCCCCCTTTGTGTCACCGTCTTGGTCAACGACTTTTCAATAAAATGGGTCATGATAGATAATGGTTCGACCCTAAATTTATGTACCTTAAAGTTCATTAAACAACTGGTATATACTGAAGTAGACATCATGAATAATGTAATCAGAATCAAGGCATATGACAACCTGGAAAGAACATCAGAAGGTACCATTTCCTTGCCCATTCAGTTGGGCCCTGCAGTGCAAGATATGATATGTCATGTTGTTGATCTTGACCTTCCCTACAACATCCTCCTCGGATGCCCATGGATCCATTCTATGCAAGCCATCCCATCTACTTACCATCAATGCATCAAATTCCCACATAATGAAACTAAAATCACCATTCGTGTAGATCCCAAACCCTTCGCATACTGCAATGCATTGGAAACCTTGTTCCCACATTCCCATCACTGTCTTAGGAGTGACATCGACACCTCTATTGCCAATTCATCTCACACCCATTCAAACCCAGAGACCATCCTTTCCTCCACCCTTTCAATGGTCAAGATCAACAACAATGGTTGTGGAGAATACAATTTATCATATGCCTTCACAGTTGGAGCATTGTCAGTCAATCCACACACTCAAGGTCACAAACCTAATCCAAGCAAGACAAAACAAAAAACAACCGAGCCGCTACAATTGGGCCCTACCACTTTCATCTCTCATGGAATTTTAAATAGCCAAGAAAGGACACCAAATATCAACAAGTGGCTTTATAAGGACCCACCACCACCAGACCAGGGTTTCCTCAATTACTTCAAAGGCAAGTACCTTTCCACTCACAAGCTGGTTATGCAAAAATGGAATTATCAAGGAGGTGGTTTAGGCCGCAAAGAGAATAGCATGAAAGAGCCTTATTTTCCCACCAAACAAGAAAAGCACCTGGGTCTTAGTATGGAATCTTCCACGACTAGGGGCACCAATGAAAATAGCTATATCTATGATAATCTCCTTGGTGAAATCATTGAAGTCGAACACATCCCTGAGGAGAAGATTATAAAATCCTACAATGATGTCCTCGATGACAAAACCTTCCTAGGTAACATTGTCCTCCAAAAGCTGTCCATCAAATTCATTGACCTTCCCCTTGTCCATCCCAAACTCATTTACTGGGACCAACCGAGTGTCATGCACATTGATGAGTTCCAAAGTGAAGAACCGCTCCTAAGATTCATGGGAGCTACAGAACAAGAACCTGACTGGGGGCATGAATCAGCATATGTGTACAAACTAGATCCAAAGGCATACTTTGGGGAAGAGGAGGTCTTTAGCCACAAAAATGAAACAAAAAATAAAAATAAAAAAGCAAAAAATTGATCCCCTAGTGAAAACCCCTCTCGGGCACTATCTGATCACAAAAAAGTAAAAACAAAGGGCGTATCCACTGGTGAAAACCTCTCTGAGGTGCCAGAGGATGAAGACCCTCCTCTTCCTCTTATCTGTGATTACAAACCTGAGCAGTCGTTAATACTCATCGAAGAAATGAAACCCATCAATTTGGGTACCAAGGAATATCCTCGCATCACTTACATTGTAGCCCTCCCTGATAGAAGCAAAAGAATCAACTCTCATTGGTCTCTTATGAGAATCCATACACAAATTCACATGGTCTTATTCCAACATGGTGGGATTAGACCCTAACTTGGTGGTTCATCATTTGGGAGTGGACCCAAACATTAAACCTGTTAAACAAAAGCTCCAAAAGATGCACCCCAAGGTAGCACTACTCGTCAAAGAAGAGCTAGAAAAGCTACTCCAAGGTAACATCATTCATGCCATTGACTACTCATAATGGATCTCCAACATGGTGTCGATATCCAAACCTGACAAATCAATTAGGATTTGCATGGATTTTTGGGATCTTAACAAGGCATGTCCCAAGGATGATTTCCCCTTGCCCAACATTGACATGATCGTAGATCTTACCACTGGACATGAGATGTTGTCTCTCATGGATGGTTTTTCAGGATATAATTAGATCTGTATTGCAGAAGAAGATTAGCATAAGACAACATTCACAACCCCTTGGGGTACCTTCTACTATAATATGATACCTTTTGGCTTGAAAAACATAGGGGTAACTTATCAACGCGCTATGACGACCATCTTCCATGACATGATCCATAAGATTCTTGAAGACTATGTGGACGATATATTGGATAAATCTATCAAAAGAGGAGATCACCTAGATGTGCTTGAGTGTGTATTTGATCGGCTTGGACATTATTTCCTAATGCTAAATCCTAAGAAATGTGTTTTTGGAGTCACATCTAGAAAACTCCTAGGGTTCATCGTATCTTGAAGAGGCATTGAAATAGATCTGAAAAAGGTACAGGACATCATGGACATGCCTCCACCAAGAACACTCCAACAACTGCGCAACCTACAAGGGAAGTTACAATCTATGCATTATTTTATCTCTAAGTTAGCAGACAAATGACAACCATTTACCCATCTCTTGCGAAAATATAACAACTTTAAATGGGATCCTCACTGTCAGAAGAGTTTTGAAAAGATCAAAGAATATTTGTCTAGTCCACTTATATTGGTACCACCTGTACCTAGTTGAACCCTCATCCTATATATTCCCGCTACCACAACAGCACTGGGGGTACTCCTTGCTCAACTGGATGACGAAGGAAAAGAACGAGCCATTTATTACATCAGTCAAACCTTAGTGGGTTATAAGCTTAATTATTCCCCTATGGAGAAAGCATGTCTGGCAGTGGTTTTCGCCACTCAAAAAATTGACCACTATATGCTTATTCATACGATCAAGCTCATTTCAAAAGTGGACCCACTTAAATATCTATTATCTAAGACCACTCTCACTGTTCAAATGGAAAAATGGGTCATGCTACTAAGCGAGTTTGACATTCAATACGTAGATAGAAAATACATTAAGGGACAAGTCATCACTAATCAGCTAGTAGAAGCACCTCTGGTAGACGCATATCCTTTGGTCACAGAATTCCCAAATGAACATTTGTGCATGGTAGAAGAGAAACCTACCTGGAAACTTTACTTTGATGGATCCTACATAGCTCGTGGTGTAGGGGAAATAATACTTTTCATCACACCTCAAGGTGACTACATCCCTATATCATTCAAATTGGGATTCCCCTACATGAACAACATTGCAGAATAGGAGGCACTAGTCGCAGGGTTGCGCATGGCTATAGAATGGAACATCACAGGTATACATGTCTTCAGAGATTCCTAACTCATCATCAAACAAGTCTTGGATGAGTATCAAATAAAATATGATAAGATAATTCCATGTAAGGAGATGGTTGATAAGATGAAAGATCACTTTCTTCATTTGCAAATAACACAAGTACCATGACTACAAAACAAGGCTACTGACGCAATGGTCACAATTGTCTCTCTCTTGGAGATCCCCCACGACTCTGAACAGTACGAATTCTTAGTTGAGGAACTGCATGCTCCCGCTTATGAGAACGATGAATCGAATCATGTATGTGTCTTGGTTGGTCCCTAGTTCCCATGGTACCATGATATCCATGCTTACCTACAAAATGGTATCATATCTCCTCATCTGACCTCAAACCAATGCCAAAACCTTATTCAAAGAGCTTACCACTACACCATTGTATCCAATACCTTGTATCGTCGAGGCTATCACAATATACTATCTAGATGTTTAGACAAAAAATGAGGCTGCCCAGGCTTTACACGAGGTACATGTTGGGATTTGTGGTTCCCACACAAGTGGTATGGTCCTAGCCAAACAACTGTTATAAATAGGATAATGTTGGCCCATAATGGAGCATGATTCTTGTGAGTTTGTCAATAAGTGCTTACCATGTCAACATCATGCCAATCTGATCCATGCCCCTGCACAAGACCTCCGACTTATTGCGCCACCTTGGCCCTTCTCCTATTGGGATCTAGACCTCATTGGTAATATTTCTCCCCTCTCATCTGAAGGACACAAGTACATAATCACAGTAACAAAATATTTTACAAAGTGAGTTGAGGCAATTTCGCTTACCCTCACTACTGGAGTACAAATCTCAAGGTTCATCCTCTACCACATTGTCTTCCACTTTGGCATCCCCTCCACTATCTTCACAGATCATGGAACACCATTTGAAAATCAACACGTCGATGATCTATGTGCTTGCCTCCATATCCATCACCGCTTTTCCAGTCCATATTTTCCTCAAGGTAACAGCCAAGCTGAGGCAACTAACAAAACCATACTCAAGATACTCAATAAAGTTGTCAATGATATTGGTCGTGATTGGCATCTCCATATTAACCCCACCCTCTAGGCGTATCACACTTTATACTGCACCCCTACAAGCACCACTCCATATTCTCTAGTCTATGGTGCTTAAGCTATCCTACCCATAGAGGTTGAACTACCATCATTGAGTGTGTCACTCAAGGACATGATTACCAATGAAGACTATCGAGTGGCATGCCTTACGCATTTGGATCTGTTAGATGAGAAATACCAACATGCATATGATCACTTGATTGTGTACCAAAATCAGTGATCTAGTCCTTAAAGAGAATCTGAAGGTGGACACAAATCGTGAAAAGCAAGGCAAATTTGAAGTTATCTGGTAGGGCCCCTATATTATCACTACATGCTTCAGCTCTGGGGCATATCAACTCTCCACTCCTGAAGGAGATCCTTTGAATGATCCTATTAACATCATTCACCTCAGACACTTCTATGTCTGAGGACATGGTAGTATATTCCAGTTCCTAAAGAAATCCATAAAAAGTATGAAAAGTCCTAAAAAAAAAACTAAAAAAAATCAAAAAATAAAAATAAAAATAAAAATAAAAAACTAAAAAAAAAAGAGTAAAGAGAAAAATTTCATCCAAAGGTGAAAACTTGGCAATCAGGCACCTTGGACAAGTATGGGTGATGAAAACATGGCAACAGGTGTCACACATAGTGGACCGTTCCATTATCTGTCAAAATCCTGTTCCCTCCATCCTTTGCATCTATATCATTCCCAAATCCCTATTCCCTGGGTGTTCCAACCTATCGCACGCATCAATTAGCATGATCCAATCACATCTCATCTTCCTAGAGATTCTTTATACATACTCACTTGTATTTAGTCATTTGGTTTTTCCCTTGTATATTTGTGTCTTATCCGATCTCCTCGCTATCGCGTTAACACTCTGAGCCTCCGTCATACTAACCTCCCATGACCATTCCTTTTGCAGTCTACCTGTTCAATTCGTTAGTTGAAAGTGACACACACCAAAAACATGGGTCCCATTTCATCCATTGCATCCATGCATTTTCATATCTGCATTTCTGTTAGGATCATTGCATTTACATACATAGTAAAACATTCATGACATAACAAATGCATCCATTCCATCCAAAATACAAAAACAATATATATCCATCAAAATCATAAACATACATCTAGGTACATGCATATAAACATTTTATACTGCATATACATAATCATAAAACATCACATCCTGCAAGCATCAATGATAGTACTCATATAAGCATATGCATCATACATAAGAGATCAACACATAGAATCATCAAAGTCATCATCGGTTATATATATATATCCATGTCAAAAATACAAAGTATGTCATCAATAAATCGCCAAGCACCTCGGTGCTGGTATACATGTACATCTCATCTCAAAATGCAAAAATGTGTGTGTCATGACCCTCTGATGGATCATGTAGAAAGTTGTGATGGTCCTCCTCCCTGTCCTGGTGGTGGACGAGGTGGCATCCCCACTGAACCCTGAGAGCCTTGCCCTCTACTCCACGATCAAGACCACTTTGTGTATATCTATCTCTAGCCCTCTAGAACTGACTCATGATACAAGACCATGTAAAAGGCAGCCTCTCTACCTTCTCTAGCTGCATCCCTATGGGCTATAAAGGCCTCTGATACCACCTGCGCCATCCCACCTACACTAGATGCTTGTCGAGCGATGTCTCACTCTGCCCTGTAGGTCTCAACCTGCCTCTGTGCTGCATCCCTCTCTGAGGTCAATGCAATAACCTACTCATTTGATCGATCCATCTTCCCTATGAGGGTACCTATCTGGTCTGTTAGTACCCCTATCTTTGTCTATAGCTCTGCGACATCCTATGTCAAATCCACTATAGAGAAGTCTCCCAAGTCTACTCTTACATATAGGGTGTCAAGTACACCCTCGACCCTGTCCATCTATGTTGTCTTTGCAGATAGTAATCCTTATATCTGAGCTAACTCCATCAGCATACTAGTCTCTGACACCTGTGCCATCGCCAATAGTCTCTGTAATTGACCGCACTCTATCTGCAGGCTATCTCACTCTGTGATGATAGTATCATGTGTCTCCTATGACACATATCCTGTGGGTGGCCCTTGTGGCCCCTATGAATCCTACTCCTATATCGGCACCTGATGTGCCTGCTCCTACCCATCTCCAGGTGGCCCCTGTGGCCCCTCATCCTATCCCCTCCTCCTCCTCCTCCTGTGCCTCAGTCCGTGGCTGGAATTTCCTCCTTTGTGGTGCCCTCCCCTATCCTTCTACCGATGTCTTTGGGGCATCTCCTAATACTGTCCCATCATCAACATCCATGTCACCTATCAATTTCTCATGAGAAACTACCTGTCCTGGATCTGTGAGTTGTAGTGGTGTGTGTGCGGCTCACCAAGCCGCATACTTTGTAGTAGTACCTACATCCACTACATCTAGCCTCGCCACATAGTCAACCCATGCCAGTGTCTGCTACATCACCCTCACTGTCAGAGCATCAGTGTACCTACCCTAGACTCCAACCTCCCTGGTGACATGAGGATGTAGCCCATCATCTGCCACCACCCCTTGTTGTAGTCCAAACTGCCTCATCACCCAGGATGACCTATAACACTCAATCTAGTGGATAGTCCTCCCCAATAAAAATCAATCTTTCATAGCATATGAAAGATATATAAATTCCTCAAATTTGTCCTCCACTCTGGTTTGCCAGTCCATGGCTCGCATGCTCTATATGGTGTCCAGAAGAAAACCTAGATCTCATCGATTAGTCACCGCCAATATCCTGTCTAGCCCACAGAGGTATACCTCAGTGGTAGCCTATACCTACACATGTAGGGCTCTCCTGTTTGTCGAGCCTCTCACACTCTCATAGGTTGAAGCACTTCAATATGCTCCCAAGCCCACACTAATAACAGTGTAACCCCTATCCCCATATTGCACACCCCGTGGTACACAGCCATGTGTAAGTCATTGTATAACTGTCCTAGGACAATATACCCCCAACAATAGGTAGTCCCTTGCTCAAGCATCTCTGCTAATACTCTATACCACCCCATCCCAAAACCATGGCCTGATAAGTTTGCCAACATCCTCCCCCTGATCAATCCAACCACAAACATTGCTATCCTCTGTAGTCTCCTGTCGATCGTCGGCTACCACGACATCCATGTCTTGTACCTAGGTATCCTCCTTAGGGGCCTCCTAAATTCTAGCTGCATATGGTGATCATTGTCCTCCAGTCTGTACTGAGGGACCGATCCACGGATTGGTATCTGCAAAATTTGTCATACGTCCTCCAAGGTAATAGTCACCTCTCCAGTAGGCAGATGAAATGTTGTGGTATCTCTATGCCACCACTTGACCAATGTGTTAATCATCCCATTATGTACCCATAGCCTAGGCCATTAGGGTACATAATCTAATCCAACAGCCACCAACAGTCCCCGCTCTGAATCCATCATCTGACCCTCCAACTCCATCGTGGGTGGCCAGTGCTCCTGCAATCCCAAAGGTGGAAACTGCTCCTGCAAAATCCAAACATCACCATGTCAATATCATATTCCTTCTCAATTCTAGCCTAATCCCTACCAAAATGGGGCATCATGTCCCTAGGTCTATTCGTGACCCATCCTGGCCCCCGTCAGGTCTTCCTTTTCTCTCCCCCTTGGCTTCTACCTTTTTTTGGCACAAACGCCAATTTGGGCGGAGATGCCGGTTCCTCAACTGGCGTCTCTGATCTATTTGCTCCTAGACCCCCTTTTATGAAGACGCGGGTCTGGGTCTAGTGTCTTCATAGACTCCAATTTGGAACCGCCATCCACACAGATGCGAGTTCGGGGATCAGTTTTTGCGTAGACATCGATCTGAGGATCAACGTCCTCACAAACACCGATTTGAGAATCGACATCTCCAGTTTGGGCCCACTTAAACCCCTAATTATGACCCCTACCCATCCCCAAAAAGCGTTAAAACTTTGACAAAAGTACAAGCAAGCTCTCGATTGAGCTACTCACCGATGTCGGCCGCTCTATAGGTCATCTGTGGATCCGCACGTGCTCTCCCAACTGTCCCTTCATCCTCTTGTCTGCCATATTTTCTCTCTGGAGGTCTTTTCTTCTCTACTAACTATTCACAAATGACCTTCTTTAGCCCTTCAGCCCCTCTTATAGCCCCCACATTTTCCCAAAAAAATTTCCTCCATTTTCTTCACCCACCTGTATATTATTGTATTATTAATCCTGTTGTACAGCTTAAATATGTTAAAAAATCCAAAAAAATTACAAAATTGCATAAATTCAAAAAATTCAAAAATCATCCAGAAAATTGCAATAAATTTTTTCTTTCCTTACGCATCGCTCAGTTTTTAGATTTTAGTGACGTTTTGACTTCTGCGACTGCAATCATATTTTTCACCAAATCAGTTTTTGTGCCCAACTATCCTTTCTCCTCATCGTTTTCACAATTTTTTCCAGCGAATATCTGTCAATCAAATAAAATCCAATCTTTTCTCGTCAGGATGCATCCTTTCAGTGTCGGCTTATCAAATCCTTCATCACACACTGTTGTTCATGGCAAGAACTTTAGACTGAATGACTGCTTGGTCATGAGGCCTGCTTTATTGATTTTATCTTTCTGTGTCAAGTTGATACCTACTCGCCACTACCTCGATCTGCTATATCTTGGTGCGTTGTGACTGGTGGCTACTGATACATGCATATTTTGCGGTGTGCTTTATTTGAGCATCTAGTTCACGCAAAGGAATCTTGTCATCTGTGTTTTCTAACACCTAATGCATGCCTCCTTTTGCAATATCAAAATCGGATGTGCTCTCCATATTTTCAACACAATTGACTCCCCAAGTCCTGCATCTGCATTCTTAGTTGCATACATTATCATTCTGCATCTTGCATTTTTGGAAGGCTTCTGTTTATTCACTCTTCTCCCTTCCTCCTCTTACACTTTCTCTTTTTGAAAAAATCTCACACACGTTTCTCTTGTTGCATCCTTTTCTTGAGGGGGCTCCACCTCTTACCATTGTCACTTTGGCTCGACTCCTAAAAACCCACTTCCTCTGGGGCAACTTATTTTCTTGTCTTTGACGCAACGTCACTTGCGATGCCACGTCAAAGAGGGGAAAAATATAGACATCCAAAAATATTAATATTAAATTCCCTTTTGTTCATCTAACTATTTAATTAAATTTATTAAATAGTTTTATATATGGTATTTATATATTTTATAAATACTGTCCTAATGTATTTTATTTAAATACACTCCCCTCAAAAATCCCCTTTTTAATAAATTCATATTTATTAAATCCCTCCACAAAGCTAAAATTCCTCTGAGCTTAATTTAAATAAAATCACTTTATTTAAATTCTCACCAAAATCCCACCTCTTGCTAATAATCTCCTAATCTTGATTAAAAGGTACTTTACCTCTAATCATGTGCACAATCCCACTTTGACTTTTCCAACCTAACCCTCAATCTCAGCCACTCATCTCCCTTCCACCTCTTAATCTCAACCGTCCATTTCCTTTTGAATTCTATAAAATAAGCCTCCCTCTCTTGCATTTTCATCTCTCATTTGTGCATTGTTACTATGCTAAAAATTGCTTTACGCTTTCATTGTTGTTTTCATGCTTTCATGATCTTTTACTTAAATCACTTAGAAATCACATGATAGGTTAAATCTTGGTAATAAATCATAGTTTCCATCTTGCATTTTCATATCATTTCTAGTTTAATCCATCATCTTGAGGAAGATTTGAGACTAGTTCTTCATACTATCTCTTGAATTCTCTTATTGCCCATTAATCTTGCAATCATAGTTGCATTGCATTGGGGGTTTGATCAATTTGTGTTTGAGAGAGCACACCTACACATATTTCTTAAGAGAAAATCCAACAAGTAATAGGGTGTAATGCTTGTTTAGCTCAATTTGATGTTACTTGGAGTTTCATTGTTGTTTCTTTCTTTTTAATAGTTTTTGAAATGGTTTCATGTGCTAACTCACTAATGTTTCATGTTTGAGCTTGTTTGCAACAGATTTTGAAGGTTGATATTTCCTTGTACACAACCGCATTTAATCATCTTTGTCACACCTGATCACTTATTTTTAACGCTTGTTATGAGTAAAGTCACGCTTAGATTAGTGCAAAGCAATGCGTAGTATACTACAAAGTAACGCTTAGAAGCTGTAAAATGATGCATGTTGTTTTCTGTGTTTTCTTTCTTGCAGATTAATAAATCAGAATACTAGTGCTCTGTTGTTACTTTTGCTGTAGATGAATAGGCACTTAAAGGTGCAGAAACCGGAGTTGAGGGTGAAAAGGGAAAGAAAACAGGTAAGAATCCAGAACAAGCACTCCAAGCAAATTCTTAGTGCACATTTTGGAAAGTTTATAAGAACAAGTGTTATATGAGCATTTTATTAAAATCAGTAATGCTTACAAAAGAAAGTTCCCTTCTCTAAATTGATTTTTTTCATTAAGTCCTTAAGTTGTGATTTTGCAAAATTTGATTAAGGATTTTAATTTTTTTGTCATTTCAATTAGTCTTTCTTCACTTTGGTTGTGGTGTTGTCTAACTTGTTGGAGGAGACGGAGAGGGAACTATCGCCACTAGGTGAGTATCAAAAAAGAAAAAATCTCTCAAAAATGCGCCTAGCCTTTGCATGCTTCAAAAAAAGGTATTCTACTTAACAAGCTTGCATTGATTAAATTGTGGCATTTCATTTGAATCTAGCTTAATAGGGCCACCCTATTATTGTCCATTCCAAACAAGACATTAGGTATATGCTCTCAACTTTTTGAAGTTGATCAAAAAGTCAAAATTATTGTGTTTGGGTGGTAGAAAGAAAGGGAGAAATTGAACCACACATTTCAATTCATTAAAAACCTCCTTGTCAAGAGCTTAAAAATGAACAAAAGTGTTTGAAGTATTTGGAACTAAGGAAAGTAATAGGGATATACTAGTCACTCTTTGAGTGAATCAAATTCCCAAACTTACTTGACTAATTTCAATTTTTTCTTTCCATGAACATTCTAGATCCATAGAGGGCCTGCCTCCTGAGAATGCCTTTACGAAGGTGGTGAGAGGGAACAACCCAAGTGGGATACACTCACTTTAGCCATGAGACTAATCTGACCCACTATAATCAAATGCACTCATCCCCAAAGGGGTGGTAACTAAGTTGTGTTGAGAATCTTCACTTCCTCAAGTAGTCCTTCGGGATTGTGCAAAATTGTACTTTTGTGCGTGTGGGAAGCCCTTGTAATGAGGGTATAAGAGAATCTTTACAGTTTAGATTGAAAGATAATTACAACCTGGTTAAGTAGCAAGCTACCTTTTTAGAGCCATTATTTAATCGCCAAATTTGACTCTAGGTAGATTATTTGGAAGAATTTCTTGTACAAGACTCGTGAAAACGTCTGAGAACATACACTTAGTGTGTTTTAGGAGTAAGATGCAAATTTGATGTGTGTGTTGTGTTTGTGTCTCAATTTTCAAGCAAGAATTCAATCCTACAGATCTGATCACAGACATTATAATTTTAAAACCTTAAAATTTGTGAAAAACCAACTTGATCAGCAAAGTGACATGTACAGAAGGGTAAATAATGCCTACAATCATTTATGTCACGCCTATAAACTGAAGTTACACCTGAAAGTATTGAAACAACGCCTAGCTCACTGGAAAGTGACGCCTGCAAGTTTTTAAATAATGCCTATAAATGGCTAAACACCGCCTACAAACTATAGAGTGTCACGTACAATAATTGCAATTACCGCCTATACAGTGCAAAGTCACACATACACTATAGTAAAGTGACGCCAAGAAACAAAAAAAAAAGGAAAACAAAAAGCATTTCTAGAGGGTTTAGACAAAATTTTGTAACTTTTTTTAGATACCCTTTTTGGAGTTCTCTATAAGTATAACCTTAACTGGTTAAAATCCTTACATCTAGTTAAAATTTCAAATTGCAAAAGATTTTAAGTTGTTCTTGCTAACTTGTGATCAATCGTGTCAATGTCGACCTTTACTAGGTCACATTACACCAGAAATACCTTATTACGAGATGGGACTTATCTTTTTCAAGGGGTTTCATTGTCAAGTCGAGAACCTATTATAACTCCTTTACCCATTGAAGGACGAAAATAAGAAGAGCCACCAAACATGGCCATTCCCTTGGAAACATGAATGACTTGCATAATCATGAGGTTGGTCAAAACATAAACCATGGTCTAGGTGGGAGGGAAGAAATACATGAGGAGATAAACCAAGAATATCCTCATTTACATGATGGACATGAAAAAGAATATGAAGAACCTATGAAAGAAAGAATCAATGAGGCCTTACAAAATTGCCTCTTCATGAATGTCATGGGGAAGATCCTAGAGAAGGATAGAGAGAAGTAATTCTTTGAATTAGACCAAGCAGGGGTTCAATTACCCCATGAGTATGATGTTTACAAGTTGTAGAAGAAATAAGAAGATGATCCCATGGATATGATGAACAAAAAATTTAAGTTATTTCAATCTCAATTAGACAACATGAAACAAGCAGGGGCTCCTAAACCCTTTTCTATCGAAGTGCTATGTCCATTTCCATTTGAAAAAACTTTAATTATGGTACCATTCCCTCTAAATGAAATCTTTCCTAAGTATGATAAATACGAAGGAATGTCCAATCCCCATGATCATCTAAGGGAATTTTATGCATTGATCTTGGATTTTGTTGGAACTCCAAAAGTACAGGTACATTTTGGAGTGAGTATACTGAAAATTTCTCTAAGTGTGAGTTGCTGCCCTAAAATCCTTTAATGAGAGGTCAAGTTTGGATGCTTGTAAAAAGTGACCTGTTGATTTTCATGAGATACCTCTTGAAGAATGGGTTCAACACATTTCATTTAGAAAGTAAAATGGGTTAAAACTTTCATATTTCAGTTTTGATATGTTTTGGAGGTAGTCATTTGGAGGTGGTTACACAGATCTGCACTTTGTACTTGTTCAGATTTTCCTAAATGACCCACTTTGGAGGCTTGTATCTTGTACCCAGTTGATAGTCATGGCATAAGGTTTGTTGTAGTGTGTTTTAGGCATGAAATTGAATCTCCTTGCCCATTTATAGACCCATGTAAGCTCAGTTGATAACCTTTCCAAATCTATTCCATTCGCATTTTATTCATTTTCCCTGAGTGTGAAAATGCAGATTTTTGAGTAGTCTACTTTGAGCTCCTACTATTTGTCCCCAGTTCAATATCTTGAAGAGTTGACTTATTCCCTGCATTCCAAACATGAAAGTGTACCTTCCTGATTATTTATAATCTATGACCAATCCATTTAACCACTTTGCTTAGCTGATTCCAAATCCAATTTCTGCAATTTTACTGTGTTTTAAGTTCAGAAAGTTGTAAAGTGGTGACTTTGCAGATTGATGCCAATTAACCAGTTGATCATCAGAACAAGTTAATTGAAGATTCATGTTCCATGTGTAAAAATGAATCCACACTCTAAGGCTCAAAATCCAAGGGTTTCTTTTGTTAATTTTTTGGAATCAAAACTAAAGGCATTTTATGCAGATTATAGTGTTAAACAGAATAAAGTTTATAGAATAGTCCTTTTCAAGGGATTAAAAATTGTTACTAGATGATTGCTTTAAGATGAGAATGGTTTCCATGTACTTAATATGTGTAAGTGTGTTACTTGGACTAGTGGTTGAGTCTCAGGATGTGATTTGATAACTATGCAGAAGTTATTTTGAGGGTGGTTTTCATTCATTTTGATAAGTGCATTTGCGAATTTAAGAAAATGACCAACTTGAGAGATTAAAATATCTCGCTTCCGAAAGCGTCATGGCAATATGTTTTTGTAGGATGATGTTAAACATGAAAGTCTACATATCTTTTGGATTTGAGAGTTCTGGGAGGCCTTCTAGTCAATTTTTGAGATCAGTTGTAGAGGCCAGATGTCATCTATCAGGCCAATTTGTAGAATTGTTAAAAATTGATTGTAATGACCGCCAGTTCAGTATCTTGAGATCTGAATGCACTTGAGACTACACTTTGATAAGTTGAGGGTGAATGTGGTTTTCAGAATGATGATTCTCGAATCGAGCCTCAGAGGATCTAGATTTTATTGTTGAGATTCATTGGTCTTGTGGTGTAGATTTTATAGTATATTATTATTTTAAGTCATTTGTGATTTAAATAATAAGTATTTATGAATGGTGGTAAATCCAAAATGTTTTAACATTTGAAAGAAAATACAAATGAGTTGATTTGAAACTTTTAAATCATTGCGAGGGTGTATGCCAAGAAGCTACGCAAGAGGATTATGCCAAGTCAGCAAAATTAATGAAGGAGATGATGAAATGTTTTATAACATTAAATCAAATAGCAAGTGAAAATGTTACAAATGCAAAGTGGTTGCATGGATTTTGGATTACAATACACAATGTTTTAAATATGAGGTGAAGTGCTTTACATCCAGCTCAATGCAAACATCAAGCATAAGCCTACGCAAAGCTTGGCTGGAGGAGACAAGGTGGAAGGACCCCACGTTAGGTAAAGAACACAAGGCAATCCAAACCAAAAATGAATAAGTCCATGCTTACATCTAAATAAACCAATGCAATTTGTTTGCGCGGAGTATGGAGGAAGAGCCCATGCAGCATACAAAGGGGCATGAAAAACTATGTTTTGGCAGATATACATGCCATAGAAACTATGCTGACTATGAAGGAGTCAGACATGTCAGTCAGCAAACAAAACCATGATGCCATGCAACATGTAGAGGATTTTTCAAAAGCGGTTAAAACTTCATTTTAAATGCTATTGGCAGGAGTAAACAAAGGAATGGAAGGAAGCTACTTGCACTAAAATCAAAGGAGTGTAGAAACTGATGAAATATCAGATTCAACTCCAAGATCTAGCTGCATGCAATAAACCTGTCACAAAGAATGAAGCAACAATGTGGAAAAAGCAAAACCTCTTGTGCTAAAAAATGTCAGAGCTCCAAAATGTATTAAGCGATTAATCAAAAAGTACAAAGCTCAACCTTAAAAAAGGTGAGATAGAAACCCTAAAGGGAAAAACTGGGTTGCACATTATTAATTAATAATGCACCTAAATGAAGCTTAAGTAACTAGAGTAATAGGAACTTATATAATTAAATCAATATGATTTAATTAATAAGCATAAAGTAATAATACTCTAACACCCCCCCTTAAGCTGAATGCAGGGAGAAAGCTGACCTAGCAAAACTTATGAAAGCAAGAAATGGGTCCTGGCAACAAGGCCAGATTAGGTACCCAGTACAAGGAAATCTCTGTAAACCGAAGACAAAGGAGAAAACCCAGTGAGAAAAACTCCTCTCCAGAAAGAGATATAAAAGCAAGCAAAGACAAAAAGAATGACTTCAAGAGACTCTCTCAAAGCCATAAGTACAATGCATGCTACCAACCCCCCCGTGAGAGAGGGTCGAGGCTCCAAAGCCCCCCCGGAATGAAAGAACCCCTGGATCAATGAAAAAACCACCATGACTCCAATTCAAAGGAGTGAAAGGAAGTGGGCACTGAAGAGGTGACCTCAAAAGATGAGGTGTCACTGGAAGGCCGAGCTGATGCTCAAAGGAGTAGACATGAGGATCTTGAAAGGGAATCGCCAATGTAAGTGGTATGACAGGTGTGATGACACTGTCATCAAAGAGGAGATGAATGTCCTCTGTAGAGTCCTCAACAACTGCACCTGGTGGCTCGATGAATGGAGCTGGAGGGTCAAGCAGTGCTGAAGAGAGCAGTATGCCTCAGGATGTGGTGTGGCAGTCACAATATTGGTCTCGGGAACAACACAAAGGTTCAAGCGACCTGACTGCACCTCATGATGCTCTCTCGAAAGGGGAGAGCTGTGCTCCGACAATGGAGATGGTGGACCAAAGTGAGAGAAGGTGTAGAGATGGGTGGAATGATCAACTATCCCTGTAGCAATAATGCCTCCTGTCACACTATCCCTGATGAGGGCTGAATCTGCTATGAACTCAACTATCTTCCCTGACCCACTGTGTGTAATCTAATAAATCGAGAGAAGGTTTGCAGATAGAGATGGAACATACAATACATCATTGAATGTGCCATCCTGAATGCTGACCGAACCTGTCCCGCAGACTATTTGTATAGTGTTATTCCCCATGAGAATATGAGGAATAGGAGAAGCCTCAAAAGAAGAGAACAAATCATGAGAAGATGCCATATGGTGAGAAGCACCTGAATCCAGTATCCAAGGGACCTGTGAAGGGGATGCAATAGATGCCCGTAATGCATGACCCTATCCAGATGTCGAAGATGAGGCAGAAGACTGAAAGGCAAACCCCTATGAGGTGGAAGAGGATGGAGAGGAAATAGTGCTCTTCTAAAGGAGATCTTGCAAATCTGCAATCTGTTTCTCATAGCCATCAAATCTCTTCTGAAAACACTGTGACTCATCATGGGTCCCCTTCTGAAAATAGGAACATGTAGGGTTCTGAGTCATCTATTTCTCCTTCTTAGAAGAAGATGGTGGGCCAGTAGAGTGTTGAGAAGAGGAATCAGATATCTGCTTCGGCTTCGGCTTCTATGTATCTTGAGATGACTTGGCAAGCAATGCCTATGACTGTGAACCTGTAAGAGAGTCCATCTGAGTGAGCTTGGACTGTTCACGAGTTAACCTGTAATAGAAGGTCTCAAAAGAGGGCATAACATGCTGTGCACCCAGTGCATCCATGGTGGAGTAGAAGGTGGAAGTGAAAATCTGATAAGGACCATGAAGCTTTGAGAGTATCAGGAAGATACACTCATCATCTGACTTCCTCTTTCCAGCAAACTGTAAAATAGATCGAAGAGACTTGAACTTCATCAGGAAGTCCTCAATGCTGGTGAATGAGTTAGGTGCTAAGGAGGTGAATTCTGCATCTATCTAGAGAATCCTGAATTGATTCATGGTGCCAAACAAGGTGGAAAACTTGTCCCACATATCCCTGGGTGTGGTCAGACCATCCAAGTGGAACAACAACCCATCTGAAATATTCATGGCAATGAGGCCCATTGCCTCATCCATCCTATTTCTGTCCATAAGAGCCTCATCAGGCCTCTAAAGAACTAGCTAAACTGTATCCAGGCAGGACCATAAACCTCGTGACATGAGGAGTCTGGTCATTTATGGCTTCCATGTGTGGTAGTTATGTGGAGTCAGAACTACAATGGATGTGTCCGACATTGAGAGAAGAAGACGGAAGTAGAAGGGTCTCTCTAAATTGAAAATGCAGAAAGAAATAGGCACCCCCTCACAAACTATCAACCTAACTCCCCTACAACACAAGATGAAGCAAAAAAACACAAAGAACCAGAGAAAAACCTGAGTTTCCAAATGCAGAGAAGGAGGAAAACAAAGCTGCAACTTTGACACAAAAAATAGGAGCTCAAATGGAAAAACTAGAAATCAAGACTAGCATCAACATGTCCGGCTTGGAAACACCTTTCTGGTGATATCTTGTTTTTAAAAAATGGACATCGTATGCTCAAGTTATGAGCAAAAAATTGATAGGTACCCTGAAAAGTGAGCTCGCTGGAAAAACACAGTGACAGGGCTAAATTTGACGCCCGTATGGATGTCACCAGGCTGTCTGAGCAGTGCCGCTAATGGTGGTGGTGGCCGGGTGGCTGTCGGGTGGTGCGCAGGTGGTACTATGACTGGGCGGCACAGAGGCGGTGCAGCCGGCGGAGGGAGGCGGTCGGGTGGTGTTTGGGCAGAGCGGCGGCCGAGAGGAGGTCCGGTGGCTTCGCGGTGGCACGTCGGCCCGTGGTGGAGCGCGGGTGGCCCCCTGGTGGCGCCTATGTTTTATAGCTGTAGGCATTTTTTTAAATGCCAAAAATCATTAAAAAATGATTTTTTTTTGAATTTTTTTTTCTCATTTTGTGTGTTGTACGGCCTGGA
>MU227600.1:724128-750194 GCA_018584345.1 Thuja plicata | reverse complement strand
GTGGCCCCCTGGTGGCGCCTATGTTTTATAGCTGTAGGCATTTTTTTAAATGCCAAAAATCATTAAAAAATGATTTTTTTTTGAATTTTTTTTTCTCATTTTGTGTGTTGTACGGCCTGGAGAGAAAAAAAAATTCCCAGAAGCTTTGGTGTCCAAAAAGGTCAAATTTTATATGGATTTTGGGTATTTCCGGCCTTCTGGACACAACCGTGAGGTTGGTTTTTGCCCAAGGTGCTCCAAAAAATTGTAACCCCCCATATCCAATACAAAAAAAACTAGAAAACCCCAGAAAGAAAGGGCTTGATCCACAGGTCCAAAAAACTTGAACAAGCTGCAGCAGCAAGGCTCTGATACCATGTAGAAAATGATGAAATTTCAGATTCAACTCCAAGATCCAGCTACATGCAATAAATCTTTCACAAAAAATGAAGCAACAATGTGGAAAAAGCAAAACCTCTTTTGCTCAAAAATGTCAGAGCTCCAAAATGTATTAAGCGATTAATCAAAAAGTACAAAGCTCAACCTTAAAAAAGGTGAGATAGAAACCCTAAAGGGAAAAACTAGGTTGCACATTATTAATTAATAATGCACCTAAATGAAGCTTAAGTAACTAGAGTAATAGGAACTTATATAATTAAATCAATATAATTTAATTAATAAGCATAAAGTAATAATACTCTAACAAGGAGGACTTTTGATTATAAGTTTTAAACATCAAAAAACAAGAATGCACATGCAATACAACAATGAAGAGGGTCTACGCATTACAAAGGGGACCCAACATTAACATCAAAACCAAATGCTACGCAACAAATAATGAAATAGTCTATGCTGAATCTCAAGGGAGCCAACGCATGATGCTAGTGTGTTGACAAGAGAACAAGGAGGAGTGAATGCATTGATTTTATAGCAAGGTAAGCCCTTGCAACAAGTGCTATAAGGCTGCGCTATGCTCCAAGCACCTTGCTAATGTAATTGCAAGTGAAAATTGAAGACTTCTAGCGCACCATGCATAAGGAGATAAAACAAGAAATCTAAATATAGCACAACACATGGATGACAACAATAAACATTCAAAACATGCCAAATACAAATGGAAAGAGCATATTATTAAGAGCCTGTGCAGTAAGATGGTAAAGCCTTGCACAATACAGTAAGGAGGAATTCATTTACATTTCATGCAAATGAAAATCAAATAAAAGCATATGCCTACACAGACGTGGGGGACAAATAAAATACAAATAGAAAAATGTTTTGAAGTGGTCTGTGCATAACATAAGCTAGTAGGAGGATTGCGTAGACTTTAATGGAGAAAGAATGCTATGCCAAGCAGAGAAAATGATGGATTGCGTAGCATGGAGAGGTTAAAAACTTGAAAAATGAAATGGTATTATCACACATTGGCAGTGGTGGGATTTTTGAAGTCTTTTTATAAGAAAACACTTGCATTATGAAATAAGTAAGAAGCTAAGAGGCCACTTGGCGGGTCCCTTGGCTGAAGGTATCAATGCACATGTGGGCCCCATAATTTTGACACATAATGCATAATAAGCTTTAAAAACTCAAAGGAGATTTATCTCACATTGATCCCACAGGAGAAAGTTAAGGTCTTTATAAGACAAGAAACAAACCTAATAGAATGTGAAGCAGAGTAGGAGGCTCTCTCCACGTGTGCATGTAGGTTATAGGTGGTGCCTCGAGAAATGTGCCAGCAACCAAAAAGACCAAATTTTGTGGACAGGTGGCATAGATGATGACAAGGATGAAGGGACATATGGTGATCGGTCGCGAAGTCACGGAAGGAAACTTTGGTCAGGAGCTAACCGCCGAGATCACACGACTAACCGCTAAGGTAACCGCCCGGTGCAGCTGGAAATTCAGGAGATGCTGGAGGTAACCATCAAGATCACATGACTAACCAAGGTAATTGCCTGGTGTAGTCACGCAGTCGCCAGATAAAAAATGCTAAGTCCTTAACATTTCGAGATTGAGCGACCACCATTGGATGAAGATCAGATCTAAGGGCCAGCGTGCAGTCTCCAGATCTAACCAGGGTTAGTGAATTGATTCAAAGAATTAGAGACTAGTCTATGTAAGATAACCATGGTTAGATAGTGGTCAATGTGTGGTCGAGTTAAGCCTATTAAGAGACTTAGAGACTAAGGCTTGTCTCCAAGTCTCTAGATCTAATCATAGTTAAAGAAATATTTCAGAGAATCAGAGACAATGAGAAGAAGTGAACTGGGGTTAAAGGAGGAGTTCCAAGACCAGTTTGGAGTAGCCAGTCAGAAAATGACAAGTGGAAAAAACTAGTGAGTTCTAGGCAAATATGCTTAAAATGAGAATTTCAAATGCATAAAAGGGAGAAATCAAATGCATAGGATTAAAAAACAAAATGATTTAAATAAATCATAGTCTGTGCAAGTATTAAAAGCAAATGAATTCAGATTTGCATAGAGAATGAGGAGATTAAAAATATTAAAGTAATACTGCATAGTCTTTCCCATAGTCAGGAGAAATATTTTATATTTCAAAGATGAGCATTCCCGGAGAAATTTTTTACGGAGACCAAAATCTAATTTTTTAGAGAGGTGGATTGGAATAAAATTTATTAGAGAAGCAGTTGCTGAAGGAAGATAAGATTTCAGGAGGAAGAAGATATTTTCTTGGAGGAGAAGGACAAGTGTCAGTGACTAAAATTATTTTTCCCATTCTCCTATATCTGGCTTTTTCTCCATTGTTGTAAAGGATGGTGAATTTACAACTATAAAGCAGACTTGATATTTTGTTTAGTTTTTCAAGTTGTGGTCTATCTGAATGTATTGAAGTAGAAGGATATTAATAAAATACAGTGGAATCTCCTTTTTTAGATCTATGGTGTCTTTTTGTACTTTTGTTCATGCTCTTGTATGTTTAGTTTGTAAGGCATTTTAAACATACTGGTTATAAAGTAACTGTGCAATTACTTGTGAATTTCATTCAAGGAGAGAGTAAATCTTGTGAGTAATTCCAGAGGGCTAGGTATTAGTGTGAATAATTGATACATGGATGTGAGAATAAGAGGATAGTTTGGAAGGCACTCTATTTGGGATCTTATTTGTGTTCTTATTAATTGATTTTCTATGGATTTACATCTCATTGGACTCTTTTCCTGGGATTAGGCACTAGTCGAAGTTCTGATAAGTAGTTCTCACCATCAATCATAAATCAAATTAATCTTTACATTTATGTTACTAAGAATATTCATGTTTGATTGTATTTAAAAGGTATAATTCATTTTACTGATTCCTTGAAGAGTAAATCATAAGGTTAGCCTTCCTAAGTCCAAGAACTTTAAAAAGAAGAAGGATGAAAATCCTTGTTTCACTGTTGTCTGCTATTATCATGATTATATTTTGGCTTTTTAAGTCCTGTATAAAGTTGATTACATCCATTTGTAATGTGTTTTATCAATTGATGCAGTAAATGATAATTGGAGAATCAGTGTAAATCCCAATCCATTAATAAGTTTACTATTAGGCAGTAACTTGTATAAGGTGCACCCACCTGAGTTTTTGGATCTCAAAGTGTAGAATGATTACATCCTTGTTAATTAGCCTTTTCCTTGTATGAATCAAGAATTGGGATTCTGAGAGTCAAGATTGATAAGCTATATTGTGATTCTAAAAGAAAAAGTGATAACAGAGTTCATGCATGATACAACATATTTAATGAGACTTTTCCCAAGGAGCTTAGGAGGAGCAACTATGGAGTGATTTTCAAAACTACCCTCCGGTATTCGCACATTTGAAGATTTGGATTCCAAGTTTGTGACCCATTACTCCTATAAAATTAAGCATGAGGTCGCAATGATAAATTTATGTAACACCAAGCAACGTGATGGAGAAGGATTCCTTTTGTTCTTACAATGATGGAGAGTGGTATTTGTATGATACCCTTGAAGTGTGCCCAAAAAGGAAAAGATGGAGTTTTTTGTTAATAGCTTGAACACAAAGATGAATTATAGGTTGAGGTTGTAATTCCCATGTTTATTCCAATACCTAATTGAGAATGGAATTACCACAAAAGATGTTTTGTTGAAAATTGGAGAGATAAATATTTTCAAGGAAAACAAGAATTTCACTAATCACAATACCTCCAACAATTACAACAACAACAATAACAAAGCTCCTCCAAACAATGACCAGTTTTAGATCAAGAATAATAACAAGGATTTGGTGAATGATGGGGTTGTGGAGGAAAACAACCTAAAAGATACTCCCTTCAATCTCACATGAATTTCAAATCAAGCTAATAATGCGAGTCAAGCTCCCAAGGTTCCATTCAAAAATAACAATAACTTTGGAAATAATCAAGCGGCTAACAAGCCTAAACCCTTCTTTGCTCCAACACCTAGAAGGAAGTTTACATCTTTGGGAGAACCCCTTGAAAATGTGTTGCAAACCCTTATTGCCAATAAGATCATTGTTTTACCTGAAGCTAAACCTTTTGATCCACCCATAAAGCCACCATGGCGAAATGCATCAAACCATTGTGAATACCATCGCAATAGGGGGCAAAAAACAAATGATTGCATGCACCTAAGACATGTGGTGCAAGATTTAATTGATAATGGTGTGATTAAAGTGGAAGGGACCCAAAACAATAAGGATCATATGATCTTTAAAACACCTTTCTTTAATCATGAGAAAGGCGAGTCTTCAAATTCGAACAAAAATGGAAACAATTCCAAACGCAACAACAATGTTAATTTTGCTCATCACTATGACAATACTATCAATACCTTATCCAGACATGAGAATGTTGTTAATGTTGTGGTGGTAAAGGAACAACCTAAAAAGGAGAATTCTAATGCTATCACTAGGGGGAAAGCAACAAGGATTACCCTACAAGGGGGTGCTCCTAAACCTATTGGTCCTACACAATCAACTAATTTGGCTAAAAAAACACCTCTTACAATGAAGCCTTATAGTTTGGTTGATCAATTACAAAAGACTCCAGCACAAATTTCTATTTTGGAGTTATTAAAACTTTCTCCTAATCACAAGGCGATCTTGGAAAAAGCTCTTGTGGAAACTAATGATCCTATAAACTTGGAGGAAGATAAGTTTCAAAACATGGTAGGACATCTTGTTGCACCACATTGCCTTTCATTTTCATAACAAGATGATATGTCAATCAATCATCCTCAAAATTTTCCCTTGCATATAGAAGTCTTAATCCAAAAGCATAGGGTCAATAGAGTCCTCATTAATGGAGGAGTCGGTTTAAACATTTGTACCTTGAACCTAGTCAAAGCTTTAGGGTTAACCGAGTCATCTATTGATCCCAAGAAACAAATCACTATAAAGGCTTATGATGAGGAGGAAAGATCTTCTAAAGGAATGGTGGTTTTGCCCATTCAGGTTGGTCCTATCAAGAAAGATACTATTTGTCAAGTCCTTGACATGAAGTTAACTTATAATATTTTATTGGGAAGGCCATGAATTCATGAGATGCTAGCGGTGCCTTCGACCTATCATCAATGTATCAAGTTTCTATACATGGGTGAAGAAATAACTATTAGAGGAGATTACCATCCCTTTCAATATTGCAATATGGTGAAACCTCTTCATGAGTTATTTATTCCACATAATAGGGAAGGAATTATTACTAGTGTCATCATTGAACAAACCAAAGAGGAAGGTCCTAATTATACATTAAATTCTACATCTACTTCAAGTCCTAATGAAACTAACTTACCTGCATCAACTAAGGGAAAAGAGAAAGTTAGTTATGAGGGCCAAAATTCCAATGAAAATTTAGTCAAAGTTTCTACACCAAAGGAACACATTTCAAGACCCTCTAAGGAGGAAAGATAACAAACCAAAAATGACAACTATCAAAAGATGAGTGATATGATGCATAAATTTGAAAAATAATGCAAAATCAATTCAAAAGGAGTAGGGGAATATTCTGTTTCCCTATTTGATTTACCAACTTCCCAAAAGACACACGAGAAACCTTCAAATTCTCATCCACCTCAAAAATACAACTCTCATTTTGTAAGAGAGAGTGATCAATCAGCCCTAGAAAAGGAGGATAATGAAGTTTTGCAATGGCTCTATAAAGATGAGGATACTTCAAATAATCCCGTTGAAAGAGTGCAACATGTCACCATCCAAACCGATCAATATGGAAAGGGATTTCAAATAATTTAAAAAATGGGGTACAAGGGAAGAGGACCCTTAGGAATTAGAAATAAAGGCTTGCTAGAACCTATCCAACCTCCTTGGAGGTCAAATGATGAGAAATCAGGAATAAGGTATCAAGAGAAAGAAGCTGGTTCAAGTTCTAGGCATGATTCTTATGAGCATGTACACATGTTAGAATATGAGAGTGAAGATGACCCCAGAGAATATGAGTGGGATTCCTTATCTGAAGGTTCTTGTCATGAAAAAGAGGTAGATGCTATTCATACCTATGCTACTATACCTAATGCCAAAAGTCAAGACAATATGGATCAAGGTTCAAGTTCTACACATGTACTAATTGTTGCTTAAGAATCAAATGTAGGACAAGCATCTAGTGGCAACCAATGGATAAGTGAACCTTGGGTACCTTTTTTGGGGGGTGATTCAAACTTTAGATTTAATCCACACGTATTCTTTCCCATGGAAATCCACGAGGAGTCTAGTGAAGAGAATTTCGATCCAACTTCCATGGAACACCTCGAGTAAGCACATGTTATTGAATTAAGCGATACAATGTACAAACCCTCTAACGAAGTCATGTCCTTGAACCCTTCAAATGAAAACATTCCTAATGAGTCCTTAGCCCTTATTCATCCTGAACTCATTGATTGGGACTTAACCAAACCTATTGACCTACTCTATTTTTCCAATGACAATGTCATGGCCCAATAACTTAATGTGGTTGAGCCATCTTCCACCAACGAATTTAATCCGAACATGATAATAGAGGCAGGGGTTGAATCTCTCAATCCATAAGATGAAAGAAAAAAAAAGTAAAAAAATGAAAAGGGATAGTGGTGAAAACCACCATGTGGCAGTATTAGACCCCAAAAAAGTAAAAATAAAGGATGTTTCCAAAAGTGAAAACCCAACTATGGCACCTAAGGAAGAGAGATTGGATACCTTACCAGAAAATGAAGACAAGAGATCTCCTATCCTGATTGAGTCAAAATAAAAGGTCAACATTGGTACCGAATTGGAACCTAAGTTTATTCATTTAGCAACATCATTGACTCCAACATAAAGGAAGGATTTCATCGAATTCTTTCAAGCAAAGAAAATCAATTTTGTATGCTCATATGCAGACATGCCAAGATTGGATCCAAGTTTTATAATGCACCACCTTAATCTGAGGCCCAACATAAAACCTGTGAAGCAAAAGTTGAAAAAAATGTGTCCCCATGTAGCTTTATTGGTTAAGGAAGAATTGGAGAAGTTACTAAAAGTTGGCTTCATAAGAGTCATAGCTTATGCATAATTGATTTCCAATATTGTACCTGTTACTAAACATGAAAAATCCATTCAAATATGCATGGATTTTAGAGATCTTAACCTTGCTTTCCCTAAGGATGATTTTCCATTACCTAGCATTAATGCTATAGTGGATTTGATGGCATGGCATTCTATGTTTTCATTGATGGATGGATTTAATGGCTATAATCAGATTAGAATTGCCCCTGAAGATCAAGAAAAGACCACTTTCACTTTCCCTTGGGGTAATTTTTGTTGGAATGTTATGCCCTTTGACCTCAAAAATGCCAGAGCAACCTATCTAAGGGCAATGACAACTATCTTCCATGACATGATGCATACTTTCCTAGAAGACTATGTGGATGATATCTTAGCAAAATCACATAAAATAAAAGATCATCTATCTATCCTATAAAAGATTTTTACAAGGTTGGAGTAATTTAAAGTAAGGTTATATCCAAAGAAATGTGCATTTGGTGTTCAATCCGGCAAGCTACTGGGCTACATAGTTTCAGCAAAATAGATAGAAGTGGATCCGGAAAAAGTGCAAACAATCATGGAAATGGAAACTCCCAAAAACATTAGTTAAATGAGGTCACTCCAAGGAATAATTCAATCTATTAGGAGATTCATCTCTCAATTAGCGGAAAAGTGTCACTCTTTTACAAGATTGCTACATAAGGATACCATTTTTAAGTAGGATGATGAATGTGAACAAGCTTTCACCCTATTGAAGAGATACTTGGTAAATCCACCCATTTTGATGCCTCATCAAAGGAAAACCCTTACTATTATACATTTCAGCAACAAAGAGATCTTTAGGGGTTTTTTTGGCACAAGAGGATGATGAAGGAAAAGAAAGAGCCATTTACTACTTAAGCAGAACCTTGATCAAGTATGAGTTGAATTATAGCTTCATGGAGCAAGCTTGTATAGTAGTAGTTTTTGCCTCACAAAAACTGACATTACATGTTGATGCACAAGGTTAAGTTGATCACAAAAATTTATCCATTAAAGTATTTGCTTAGCAAAACAACCCTTACAGGAAGAATTGCTAAATGGGTGATGGTGCTTAGTGAATTTGACATTGAGTATGTGGACTAAAAATCTATCAAGGGAAAAGTCATAGCTAATCAATTGGCCAAAAATACTTTAGTTTCTACTCATCCTATTCAAGTTGAATTTCCAGATGCAGAGATAGTCAATGTGGAAGCCAAAACATGGAAATTATATTTCGATGGATCCTACACTCAACATGGTTTAGGGAAAGGAATTATATTGATTACACCACAAGGATACACCATTCCTAAGTCCTATAAAATTTTGTTCCCATGCACCAGAAACATTTCATAATATGAAGCTTTAGTCATAGGCATCAAAATGGCTTTAGAATATAATGTCACAGAACTACAAGTTTATGGGGATTCACAATTGGTCATCAATCAAATTAATAATGAGTATCAAACTAAGGATGACAATTTGATGCCATATAAAAGAATGGTAGATTACTAGAAGAAATACTTTTCTTGATTACATTTGAGCAAATCCCAAGAGATAATAATAAAGAAACAAATGCTATGGCTACTTTGGCTTCTTTACTCCAAATGCTTGATCAAAATGTGAGGTACAAATTCTTGGTGGAAGAGTTGATGAAACCGACTTTTGACCTACCTGAAACTCAAATCATTTCCCTTATAAATGGACATGAATCACCTTGGTATGGACCCATTTATACCTATCTCAAAGACCAAGTTTTACCTTTAGACCAAACATGTGCCCAAAAATGACACTTTATATGCCAAGCAGCTCATTACACTATCCTATCTGACACATTGTATCGCAAAGGTCTTGCCAAAATTCTCCTTACGTGTCTAGAGGACAAGGAATCAAAGTTAGCTTTAAGAGACGTCCACGAGGGTATTTGTGGGTCTCATTCGAGTGGGTTAAACCTAGCCAAGAAAATCCTTCGTATGGGGTATTTTTGGAAAAACTTAGAAAAGTATGCTTGCCACTTTGTTAAAGTGTGTTCAAAATGCCAATACTATGGAGAAATTATTCATGTGCCTACACAAGAGTTACACCCATTCATTACACCATGTTCATTTAACCAATGGGGATTTGATCTTATTGAAATGATTTATCCACCTTCTTCCAATGGTCACAAATATATCATCGCGGCAACAAAATATTTTACCAAACGGGTAGAGGCCATACCTTTGACAACTGTAATGGGAAAATAGATTTCTATGTTTATCCTCAATCACATCATTTGTAGATATTGCATTCTTCATGCCATCATCACAGATAATGGGAAACAATTCAAGAACAAAGATGTGGATGAACTATGTGAGACCTTCCATATAACACACCATTCTTCCTCCATTTACTATCCTCAAGGTAATGGACAAGCCAAAGCTACAAATAAGAATATTCTCAAAATATTAAAAAGATCAATTGACAAATCAGGAAGAGATTGGCACATACAAATAAACCCAACACTGTGGGCTTACAGAATGAGCTTTCGAGCACCAACAGGAGCTACACCATTTTCCTTGGTTTATGGGGCAAAAGTTGTTCTACCTTTGGAGGTTGAAATCCCATCCTTAAGAGTTTCATTACAAGTATTTATCAATGACGAAGATTATAGGGTGGCCCAACTTAAAGAATTGGAATTATTGGAGGAACATCAAACAAAAGCTTATGTGCATTTGAAAGTGTATCAAAATAGAATCTCAAGGAATTACAACAAGCATATCAAACCTAGAAATTTTCAAGTGGGAGACTTAGTGTTAAGAGAAAACCCTAAAAACCAAGCAGATAGAGAAAAGAAAGGAAAATGGGAGGCAAATTGTCTTGGACCTTTTGTAATTACTTCTTCTTTTGGAACGGGGACATACAAGCTAGCTGATTGTGATGGTGATGAGTTGCAAGAACCCATTAACATCATCCATTTAAAGATGTTTCATACCTGATCAGATGAAAGAGTATAGAAAAAAGAGTGTCAAACGAGTGTGTATTCGATGAGTTTAGCATCATTCTTTGTACATGAGAAAAGTTAAAAATCCAAAAACATGAGAAAATTTCAAAATCCAAAAACATGAGAAGTTTCAAAATCCAAAAAAATAAGAGAAAGATTCAAAATTTAAAAATAATGGAAAAGAAGAAAAGCATAAAAAATGAGAAAATTGAGCATGAAGAAAGCAAAAAAAAATAAAAAATATGGATCAAAATTTTGATTAGAGAAAAATGCCTTGGTGAAAACCTAGCAAATAGGTGCCTTGGTAGCAAAAAAAGGAAAAAAGAGAAAAAGAGCAATAAACCTCAAAAGGTGAAAACATGGCAAATAGGTGCTTTTTGATCCCTTATGTCTTACCTAGTTGCATTTTTACATATTGCCTTTTCATCATCTCATTTGTATATCCTCATTGCATCCGTCATTTGTACATAGTCATAATAAAGTCTCTGAGCTACATTGTCCCATACTAGGTTTCATTTGCCCAAGTTTTTCACATAATCTCAATTTTCACTTGGGGGCAAAGCATTGGTTTTGATACCAACAGATTTGATAAAAGGCTACTTTTTGGTCACATGTCAGAAGAGATTTTTAGAACTTCAAAGGGGAGATATTTGTGGAACCTTTGATGGATATCATTGTTCAAACCCAAGCATTCAATCTTACAACTTGATCCTTGAGCTTCATGGCCTTATTATTAGGATTAAAATTTGACAAAACCTAAATGATCAAAATGTTTGGAATTCTATTGAAAATATTGATACAATACAAACCACTTGAAGCTTTTGATGATATTCATTGAATTTTCAAGTCATGTATTTTTAGCTAATCGATGATGTTTTGACTAGATTGGCGATGATGAAGACATGATCTTTTCTTGACTTTGTGTGACTGTTTTGAGGAAGATCCACCAACTTGTGTGAATTTTTCTAAGGACATGGTCATCAAAGAACCATCAAGGACTTTCATACAGGAAGGAGGGTTAACCTTTGTTTGTTTATGCAAAAAGATACCTTGGCTATTTAGATCTTCCATATCTTAATACCAAAATCCAATTGCAACATTGAATCCGATGAAACCGGTATTAATACTCACATAGTTCATTATTCAACTAGTGAGGGTTGTATTAGTTTCTAAATGGTTACCAAAAGTGATGAAAGTGATATTCATATTATCATGATATGGTTAGTGATGACTTTACTTTCTCCTAGTTCCATAAACGCTCAATGATGAAAATATATCTCTATTGCATTTCTTTCACAAAAAGCTAGTGACAGTTAGTTGCATTGCATTGAATTTTTCATGTTAGATTAATTGCATGTTAAAAGGATTTTTCCAAGTTCAAGGGGGTTAATCATTTTGGGGTTAATAATCATTTATCTTGTTTCAAATCAATTATGTGAGATTCTCTTTTGCATTCATTCATTACATTAATCATTATTCATTATCTTTTATATCAAGAAAAGATACAAAAAACAAAAATTCATAAAACATTAATCATTATCCATTTGTGCATCCATGTCAAAAGTGCATTTCATATAAGTTGCATACATTAATAACCAAAAGATAGTTGCATTCATTTTACCATTTTACCATTTTACCATTGCATTGCATAAACATTGCATTCATAATAAAATTAAAAACATATAGAAGTAGTTGCATAATCATTTACATCCATATATCTAGGTCCTATTTAAGACATTGCATCCATAATATAAAAGTAAAATGCATCATAGAAATCATATAAATCTGCATATAAAGAAATCTCACATCAACATCATAAACAACATCATGGTATCAAAGAGCATCATAAATAAATGTCCATCAAAATGTCCATCAACATATGTATATCATGATATATCAACAAAAATGGCACATCATCAAAGTCCTGATCAATCATAAACATGGTACATCAATATACATCTAGAGGATCAATATCAAGTTGTCTCCAATCAAGACCCAGTAGGAGCACCTGATTCATCACCTATCCTAGCACCTGATCCATCTCCTGTACCTATATCTCCTAGCCCATCTAGACCTCTGTCTGATCTATCTGTCATCCTAGGTGGAACCTGATTGGTAGATGCATCTTGGCTCATCTGATCCATCCTTCTCATGAATGTCTGCATCATAACACTAAAATGATCCATCTAAGCTATCATCACTGAGAAAATTGTCTGTAGGCTCTATATATCCTTCTCCACTATGCTAGGTGGAGGTGGTTGTACTGGACCTATAGGAGTTGAAGTAACCTATGGGTGTATCACTAGAACCTGTTGTAATGGTACATGTTGTCCCTAAACCCATGATCCTGATACCTGCCTAGCCTGATCAAGATGTGCATGCCTAACATATCTCTATCTCTGGTGACCCCATGCTCCAGTCGGTATGGGAGGAACATGTCTCTATCTGGGAGCATAACCACCACCCCTATCTCTAACATGACCACCCCACATCTGAGGTCCCATCTGTCCTCTTTCTAAAGCTCTAGGAGCTCTCGGTACCTTAGGATCTCTCAAAACTCTAGGAGCCCACTGTACTCTAGGTTCTCTCAGTCCTCCTCCATCACCACCTCCTCCATCATCATCATCAAAGGTCTCATCCACATAAGGGATAGGCTCTTTTGGATCTGTGTATCTCATAAATCTATGTTGGGAAAACCACACCCTGTACTCCGTAGACATCCCCGCATCAGCAACATGCTCTAACACATCCCACCTGATGAATCCCAATCTATCAATCTCGGTACAAGTGAACTCATAATCTACCTGAGCTCCCCACATGGACCACTCTACCTATACATGTGCATATAATTCCATACCCTGCGACATATCTTGTACCCTACCAAAATTTTGAGACACTCTCCCAAAGCAAAATCTCTCAATCACAAGAGGTGATCGACCAATCATCCATCAAGGGGAGAACATATAAGGAAGCTCATCATCATCCTCTCTCCAGCCCTTGCAACCCAAGTAAGGTCTCCAGGAAACCTAATCAATATCATTTATCATCCAGTGCCAGTACTCAACCTTTCCCAGCTGATGCTGGACAATCATGCCATCTTAAAGGAATGCATACGACCATCTACAACCTTGCACTTGAGCTTAAATTGGTCTAGTGACTGGGATGTGCTCCTAGGTCTATAACTATAGCAATATAGCTCCAAGCTGATAATGTTTCACTCTCTTGGTAAACAACCTCATGCAAATCATGATACAAATGTGTGAGAACGCATGAACCCCAATCAAATCTATGAGGATGTGCAATTAAGTCCTCCAGGATACGTCCCCATCCGACTATGAATCTGTGACCTTGTCTATCAGGGAGAAGTAATCCACTGATCACTGCACCTAAAACTATAGACAAAGTAGGAAATGACGTGAAATATGCCCATATGATAGTATCATCTTCGATCATTGAATCTACGAAGACCCATCTACATGCACTGCCATCATATACCTGATCATAATAAACTGTCTCCTCGGGTATGGATGCGTAACAATCTATATACATCCTCAGATGTGATCATCATCTTGCCAGGGGTAAGTGAAAAGTATTATGGTTAGAATGCCAATGCTCTGCCATAGCTATGAGTAGTCCCCGAACTAAGTTATATCAAGGAGGAAGTATAAAACACACTTCTTAATCATGTGCATCTCTGGTCTAGTCAGATCGCTGACTAAATCAAGCAACCACGATGGTAGGATCTGTACATATAACTTACGGAGTCGTGCCTATTTTTTAAATCAAGTGAATCATATCAGCATCTTCATATCTGTGGATCATTTTAGTCAATAAACAATAATCAAATTAATATTTTTCTCTTTTTGAGTGCATCAACCTATTGTTCCTAACTCTAGATCATGAGAAGGGATTAATATATCAGTTATCCTACCAATCAATTTTCTATCCAATTAGATTGAAATATCAAACATCCATTTATGTGATTGTTCTAACATCCTAAATACTTTGTAGCAATACTAAACACACTATCTATCTTGGAAATTAGTCTATTAATCGAGACGTTCAATCACAATCAGTTTGTGCTTTTTGAAATCAGGTTTTCATCAAATTTTCTTATAGGCATCACTTCACAGACTGTACATGTCATTTCACACTAAGAATCATTTTATCTATCATAGGCATGACTTGAATGATCATACGCGGTACTTGGTATTGTACGCATCATTTCACCTTGGCAAGCGACATTTCAAACATCCTAGGCGACATTTAAAATCTTGTTTTGCCATAGGGTTTTGTAGGCGGTATTTGATCTATTACAAGCATATTTTGACTTAACTTGTATGCGGTAGTTAAATGTGCATAGGCATCATTTAATAATGTGGATGTGGCATTTGGCACTGCTAGGCATCATTTAACATATCCTACATGACATTTGGCCTAAAATTTCCCTAATCTATCCTAGCACGCGTGATTCAAAGCATGAAATGCATTTGTATAAAGCAATAAGTGCACTAAGATGTTCAAAACCACTTATCGGAGGTCCATAGCCTACGGGTCTTTGATATCTATGCCCTCGCTCAAACCGATGCTCTCAAATAGGGACCGCCATCGTCAAAATTCTCAGGAGGATCAAAGCAAAATCTCAATAGTAAAAAGTGAAAATGAATAGTAAAAATGGATTTTTCAACCTATTTATATTATTTGACCTAATTTTGAAGAGGTTTTTCACCCAGTTTGACCTAATCTACATTTTCTTCGCGTTGGGGAATGTTTTTTTGCTAGGATCATCATCATTATTTTTAGAAATCAAAACATATTGGATCCATTCTTTATCAGTTTCATCATCTTTTGCTTCCAGACATCAAATTGTTTTCATTTATGAGGGGCATCATCACATTATCAAATCAAGATTTTACATTGTATTCTGCATTAAACATCAATCAAATATGGGGCATTGAATTTTCAAACTATCATCAGTGGGGAATGCTGTGCCTTTTCAAATCAGTTTTGCATCAGGCAATCACATCAATCTTTGAATCAGGGTTATCTCAAATCAAGTTTCGCATCTCACATCAGGTTTTGTATCAATCAATCAGGTATCAAATCAGTGATCAGGACATCAAATTTTCTTTGAACTAATGCACTTCACAAATCAATTCAAAGAGGGTCATTTGTAGACACCTAAAGTTGGTAAGGTGTTCTCTAATCAACCAAATCTGTAAATCTCATCAAATTGCTCCAAATCTCATCAAATTGAATCAAATTAATAAAAAATGGACTAAATCAAATTAAATGGACATTTATTAAATCAAAATGGGACAAATCAATTAAATCAAAGGATCAATTAACAATGACATTAATTAATTAAATATAAGCCTAAAGGTATTAATCAAACTATATAATTGATTTTAATCAATTAATTGTATAGTTTAGATCAAAAATCAAATCCAACCTATTCCCCTACATGGCTAATTTAATTAATTGATTGAATTAATAAATCCTAATATCTTTCAACATGAATTTGAGGAACCAATGAGAATTGAGAAGGCAAAGCACATGGATCACTCCAAATTTGCAATCTCTACCACTCATCTTTTCAATTTCATTCACTCATCTTGTCCCAAACTTTGAGACAATCATTTAAGTTGTCCCCCATTTGAAACCATTTGAATCCTTTCACTCAACCAAGGATAAACCATGATCAATTGACTCCACCCCCTACACTTGGGAAAATCCTATAAATAGCGGCAAATTTTCAAGCATAAGTAATCCTAGACATTCGAATGAAAAGCATCCATACTATAATCATTTTGAGAGAAATTGAGAGCATTTTCAAAGCAATTTGAGCAATAGCAAAGCATAATTTGAGAGCATTTGAGTGAATTATTGAGGCAATTTGAGAGAATTGTGAGCTAGATAGGCATATCAGTATCATTTTATCATTCTAGGACTGTCACTAGTAGAGATTAAGGCTAAGAGCTCTATTAGCATGCTTAGTTAGAGATCCATGGGATGCTTAATGATTTTCTTTCAATTCTTAGCTTAAATCGTTAATATTTTTCCATAGAATTGTTAGGAAATAAACTAATCTCATGAAGGTATAAAAATCACACACATAGTATCTATAAATAAAGAATATATAAGTTCTAATGATTGGAATTCTGGCAAGATTATACGTCCACCAGAGAAAGCACCTAAAATGGTTTGCCCTAAAAAATAGAGTCAAACAAACTTTCAAGATATGGTCCCTTGTCACAATTTGGTGACAGGATATTAGTATTTCATGGACTCATTTGATGATGAAATAAGCGACGTAGAGGAAGCTGATAGAAAAAAAAATGAATAGATAAAAAAAATAATGGCATTAGACAACAATATAACATTATCAGATATTCTACTATACCAAAATGATATGAAAGGAGTGGAATCCTTAATTACAAATAAACTAGATGATATCTCCATTCCTTCAAATAGAGGCAATAACTATGAAAATGAATATAAAAGCAAATTTTTTGAATCTTATACCTTTAAAAATCATACCAAATTGTACAGAGGAAGTTAATGGGATAGGTAATTAGGATATTCAAGTTAGTAGTTTTAAGGATTTAGATAAATCTGAGAGCAATAATTTAGATGATAATATTGGGGATAATAAGATAGATGAAATTAACAAATTTCTAGGATTAAATAAGGAATTAGAGGATCAGTTAATCCTAAAATTAATAGAATCAATGAGTAACAAGGAAATCAAATCGGGCCCTATTATGTCTCCCGAGTTAGAATCCAACAAGGATAGGAAACTAGGTCTATCCTTTTCCTCTGTTGGTAAAACATGTCTGGATTATCCAAAACAATCTCTTAAGAGAGGTAGAAAGTCTCTTATACAATTAAGGAAAAAAGATGGAATAGCCTCAAGTCAAGTCAAAATCACATCAATTTTGAATACAGGTAAGGGGAAGTTCCTTCCCGAGGTTCCATGAAAATTATATCATGGAATGTTAGGGGATTAAATTCCCCTAACAAATAATGCCTTCTTAAGAGGAGTTTATCTTCTTTACAGGCACCCCTTTTTTTAATACAAGAATCTAAATTAGGACAAGATGGTTATACTAATCTTATTAAGAGGCTAGGAACATGGGAAGTAATAGGTGTAGATTCGGATGGAGCTTTGGGAGGATTATATTTTATATGGAATGCAAGGTTTATCTCTTTAAACCTCATTGCTTCCAATTCTCATTGGATGGCAACAAAGGTCAGAAACTGTAGAAGCAACTTGGAATTTATCATAATTACATATATGGCCCTAAATTCCTTCATGAAAAAAGGATAGTTTGGAAGGAAATTGAATCCTTCATCCAAGGCTTCCCAGATAAGAACCTTTTCTTGGGTGGGGATTTTAATGCTATCTTAGATATTAAAGAAAAATTGGGTGGATCAAAGAGTATAACTCAAACAATGAAATAATTTAAAGAATGGATACAATTAATTAACTGTATGGATATTCATTTAGATAATGGAAAATTTACGTGGTCAAATAGAAGGATAGAGACTGAATTGTTTACTGAAAAACTAGATAGGTTTTTTTATATTGGGGATTTATCCAAATTGAATCTTAGCTTTAAATCTAACATCTTAGCACATTTAGGATTTGATCATTATCCAATCAGCTTAATCTTATAAGAAGATTTAGTACCTAAAAATAACCCCTTCAAATTTGAAAAATGTGGCTTAAAGATGATAAATGCATGCTTAAGATAGAAGAATGGTGGAATGAAAAAAGCTTCAAGGGATCAAAAACCTTTATACTAAATGCAAAACTTAAACATATTAAACAAAGATTAATTGAAGGGAACAAAGTACATTTTGGAAATATTATTGAAACCAAGGAAACAATAAAGAAAGACCTAGAAAGATTAAATAAGGTTATCCTCAGAGATGGGATGAATATAGAAACTTTTAAAGAAGAAAATAAATTGTTAAATAGCTATGAAGATATACTGGCAAAAGAAGAATCATATTGGAAACAGAGATCTAGAGAAGTATGGTTAGAAGAAGGAGATAAAAATACTAAATTTTTCCACAATAGCTCTAAGGAAAAACACAATTTCAATAAAATCACAAGTATTAAGAAAAGTGATGGAACTATAATTGAGAACCCTGAGAATATTGCGGAAGAAGCAGTAAATCACTTTGAAAATATTCTGAATAACCTGGATGGTTCAGACAAAATGACCCAAAATGAAATATTAAATAACATCCCTAGTATTATAACTACGGAAACTAACAAAATATCAAATGCAAAATTTGATAAAGATGAAGTTGAGATGGCCTTGAAACATCTTCATCATGATAAATCTCCTGGACCTAATGGATTCCCCACTTTCTTTTACCAACAATGTTGGAGTTTTATTAGTGATGAGGTTGTCTTTGCCTTAGAGGGCATGAGAAATTTAGGAAGGATGCTCCAAGAAATTAATAATATGTTCATAGTATTAATACCTAAAAATTCAAATCCTGATGGTTTTGATGATTACAGACCCATTTCTCTATGCAATACACTATATAAATTACTAACTAAAACCCTAGCTAATTGGTTAAAAAAGCTCCTACCTATGCTAATTTCAGAAGAACAATATGGTTTTATTCCTGGGAGATCTATTTTAGATGGGGTTATTATCACATAAGAGGCCATCCACACTATCCAACATAGTCATTTACCAAGCATGCTTATAAACTTAAATATCAAAAAGGCTTACGATAAGGTGGATTGGAGATTTCTATGTAAATGCCTAGAATCCTTTGGTTTCTCTAAACAATGGATCAACCTCATTTTTGAATGCATCTCTGGACCAAAGATGTCTATAATGGTCAACGGTAATATAACTATTTTTTTTAATATTACACAAGGAATCAGACAAGGGGGTCCATTGTCTCCCTTTCTTTTTGTTATTATGACAGAAGCTCTAGGAAGAACCCTAACCAAGGCTAAAAATGATAACTCTTATCAGGAATCAAGATCACTAAATAATTGGAAGCATGTACACATCAAAAATTTGTTGATGATAACCTCATTTTTGGGAAGGCTAATATATTGGAAGCTAGAGCGATTAAAAATGTTCTAAATCTGTATTCTACTGCTTCTGGACAACAAATAAATAAAGGTAAACCTGAGATTTATTTTCTGAACACACCATCTTGTGTTCAACATATAATATGCAGGATATTGGAATTAAACATAGGAGAACTTCCATGCTAATACTTAGGGCTTCCCTTAGACAAGGGTAATAGGTCAATAAATCTATGGAATAACGTGTTAGAAAATATTGATAAAAAGGCAGAGTCATGGAAAGGGAAGTGGTTAACTAATACTGGTAAAAAAATTATGATCATATCTATTCTCTTTGCTAATCCTATTTATCAAATGACGTGTCTTAGTAAGCCCAAAGGTATAGATAAGGAAACTAATAAAAAACTAAGGAATTTTTTTTTGCAATGATCCAATGATAAGACGAGATTAGCATTGATTGCTTGGGATAAGATATGTAAACCATTGGATGAAGGTGGTTTAAATGTTTAGAATATCAAACAACAGAATATAGCTCTAGGTGCCAAATTGGTATGGAAGATGTATAGAGACTTAGAGGCAAAATGGGTCAAAATCCTTAGATTTAAATACTTAGATGGAAGGGACCCCTTAAGTATCTTTAGAAACAACTTTCCTCCTAAAGGTTCACAAATATGGAATTTATACTGGAGTGTAGGGATGTCATCTTAGATAATATTATCTGGGATATAGGCAATGGAGGTAAGGCTATATTCTGGGAAGACTCTTGGAATGCCTGTCCACCTCTATGTACCATTCTAAATGATGAATCAACCATAGAATATATAAAGCCTGATAGGGGTATATATGTGAAGGATTATTTAGAGTTAGTAGATAATAACCCAGTCCTAGGATGGAAATGGAAATCCTTTGTCAACCTTGGACTATCAGAAGCATTTAGGAGTGAAGTGAAACAAATAGTAAATAGTAGGAAAATAAATCCATGTAATGATTCAAACATAATTATTTGGGCCAAATCCAAGAATGGGGAGTATAACACTAAATGTGGGTATAACACTTTGTCTAATTTAAGACAAACTCAAACTACATTACCTATAGAATTGTGCTAGAACAAATATTGTTTGCCTAAGGCTGGTATGTTCATGTGGGCTTCAGTACAACATAGAATCTTGATTGTTGAGTGGCTCCAAAAAATTGGTTATTATGGGCAATCGAGATGTGTTTTTTATGAGGAGTGTGAATCTGTTGATCACCTTTTCACAAATTGTGACTATTTGCATAAGTGTTGTACTTGGATGGCCAACAAGTTAATGTGGAAAACTACTTTCCCTAATAAATTGATGGATATCCTTACTTGTTGGCCAAGAAAGATGGACTCTGGCATGTATGGGAAGATATGGAATATCACACCTTCCATAATTATATGGGAATTATGGAAGGAAAGAAACAAAATAATATTCAAGGATAAAAAATTAGACTTAGATAAAATTTTAAATAAAATCGAAGCCCATATAGTAGAGGTAGTGAATAACCGTAACATGGTTGGGAGGAAGGATATGGTTTTCACCCATAAAGATGAGAAATTAAGGAAACTCTAGTATGGGTTAACGATTCCTCCCTTTGTTGGTCAACAAGGTGTAGATAAGGAAGCTCTGAGACATAATTGTGTATGGAAATCTCCCTTGGATGGATGGTTCAAACTGAACTTTGATGGGGCTTCCAAAGGAAACCTAGGCAGGGCGGGCATAGGGTGTTGCATTCATGATGGGTCAGGAAAATTGATAGCATACAAAGCCTCCTACTTAGGATTTGCAAAAAATAATGAGGATGAAGGCAATGCTTTGATAGACGGATTATTTTTATGTAAAAGACTAAATTTAGATAATATTGAAATAGAAGGTGACTCTTCCTTGATTATAAATGCCATCAGAAGAGGGAACACTCAAAATTGGAAACTTAATGGGTTAATTAAGAGAGGAATGAATCTATTTTCATTATTCAAGCAATATACAACTAATCATATCTATAGGGAAGGTAATCAAATGGCTAATTCTCTTGCTAATAAAGGTGTGGAAGGCAGAAATGTAGAGGTCATAGTTGACTTAAATAAGGGATTATAGACAAAGGAAATAGTGGGGGCATAAGAGAAGATGTATAACTGAACAAATCAGAGGTTGAGTAGGACATGAAAGGTCCTTTACCTTTGTAGGCCCATAAACTTACATACATTATTGGTGATAGAATATTAAAGAAGTAGTTATGGAAAGGTAAAAACAAGAAGGAAGAACAAAAGACAGTTCTCTATTTCAAGCATTAGGTGCAAATACAAAACAAATTAATTATTTAAAGTGAAGTTGTTTTTATTAGAGGAAATGATAAAAATGAAGGAGATAAAATGACTCAAATTCTATTTTTACTAATAACTCGGAGGACTTCAATTTACTAGGTTATAAATTGGAGTCTACCATTAGAACATGGCAAGGCTATTTACTAGTGGTTCAATGCCTACTGCAATAAAAATTAGATGCTCAACATCTCAGATTGCCTTCGATGGTAAAATCACCATGAAAAAAAAATGATGTTAGCAACTTATGATATAATCGTAAGGGTTGTTTTCATTATTTTAGGG
Organism: Thuja plicata; assembly: GCA_018584345.1. Taxonomy (NCBI): domain Eukaryota; kingdom Viridiplantae; phylum Streptophyta; class Pinopsida; order Cupressales; family Cupressaceae; genus Thuja; species Thuja plicata. The sequence continues at coordinate 728,040 of MU227600.1, read as the reverse complement.
AGTAAATTGATTGAGAATGACAATAGCCATCGGGTGAATTTAGATATCCCAGCTATGTTCATAGCCTCGACCTTACATGCAGATCATGATATACAGGCTATTGGAAGGCTATGTAGGAAAGTATTCAAAAGGAAATATCTTGTAGTTTTGAACAAGGTAATGTCAAGTATAAAATAAGATTTAACTACCCCTAAACCTAGAGATTACCATCATATTATCATAAATGATATGCAAATTTCATCTTTTCCTATATTTATGGTTGAGGACATAAATAGATGCATTAAAGATATGCTAGCTATTAGGAGGAACTTAGATTTTCTGTTTATTTTTATGCATATTAGGATCACCCGTGAACCAAATTGGTTTGACAAATTTGTAGTAGAATATGAAGTGGGACTCGATGTCCATTGTGATGAAATGTATGAAGAAGATTGATATTAATCATAGAAGCTATAGATTTTCTTTTGTTTTAATGATTCTCTCGAGTAACTAATCCATAAGTTAAAAAGATATGCATTTTCAAATATAATGAGAAAATATATAAACATATATAAATATACGAATATATAAGATATAAATATATATTAATGTATGTAATCCACTTCATATATTCATATATAGGTATGTCTTCATATATGAGTAAAGAGGTGTATATGGATATATGTTTTATCCTTATGTGTGGCAATTTTGATAAACCAAAATTCACTTAAAAGCTTAATGAGTCTTTTAGATTGAATGAAGCGAAAAATCAAATAGATTGGCAATTAAATATACATAAATGATGATTAATAAAAACAACAACAATTAAGTTAAGTAATTATGAATTTCTCAGGAACTGTGGTAATCACTTTAGAATAAAGTATATCACATTAAGGGAGAAATCATGACAATAAATTCTGCAGAGATTCGTGTGACAGAATAATAAAATGACATGCCACAATTTCCCATTATCTTTTTAATCATAAATGAATAGCGCAATAATTAACACATTTAAGACAGTTGGTACTCATTAAGCAATTAATAAAGGTTAAATTTGGCATCATCAAGCTATATTAGAATAAATAAGAGTATAATCTTTTTTGAAATCACACTTCTTCTTTATAAACAGAAAGAAGAGGCGTTGCTAATTATCTGGCTCAAATTTAACCAGAAAGACTGATGGTATGTGGTATATTATTGAGTTTATAATTTGTGTTTTTCTTTCATAGGTTTAAACTCATATGAGGGATTTTATTATAGATAATTTATACCAACGTTAGAACCTTTCATGTCAAACATACAAGAGACATGGCATTTCCAGGCAAGATAACACCAGAAAGATGGAATAGAATTCTAAAACCTATGGATGAAATGACTAGAAGAGCATTTGAACTATTGGTAGGTAATTTATACTTTGATTATAGTTTCACATTACGAACTAATGGTGAGATTGTAGCATTTTTTATCTTATGTTTACTCAGGGTAGGATATAGCAAGGTCGAGACTATAGGACTGTGTAGGAACACAAATACATTTGATAGCTATTTTCTACCTTTAATTTTGACCAAGGCCTTTTTTTGGCTTGTTAGATTATTATTTTTGTTTATGACCCCGATTTGGTCAAAATTTAGATGAGCTTGAGTTTGTCAAATTTTTGACGAATGCAAGATATAAAAACAAAAAAAAGTGAAACTCATTTTTCAGTTCACTCGTGGGTGGGAGGAGGGATCGAGCACTGTGCATTTTCATGAATCCATATCGAAACCTGCAAGTTAGGGCAAGACCAAAACATTGTTATTTTTTTCATATTAGTTGTTTTACATTGGCAAGACCAAAACCTTGTTATTTTCTGCATATTAGAGTTATGAAATTAGTTGCAAATCATGCGGTGACTCTCAACTACATGAACTCCTTGCTATTTGTGTGCCCTCTTAGGTAGTCGATGATATGTTGTTTCACATTCCTCTTAGCTTTGAACACATTATTCACCTAGCTATGCTTACCTATATCCTGAAGAAAAAGGTCAATGCACAGACCCCTAGCAAAACAGGGAAAAAAACTCAAAACCCTAAAAAGCCACTACAAATGAACTCAAAATCAGAAATATAAATAGTTAAGTTGAATTACAAAGCATATTGGTGAGTGAAAGTTACAGTCACAAATTTTAATTATAGAATGAATTACACTCAGTGGAACATTGTTTCTCAACATCCAAATTTTGACAACATAACTCAACTTTTCAGCTTCAACTATAAGCCGTTAACTCCATACAGGACAATAAATGATACTGCAATGCTTTGGGGAGTTAAATATTATAATGACATGCTTATGCAAGCAAGGCCTGATGGAAATGTGCAATCTAAGATACTTTTTCAGAAGGACATGCATACATTTACATTCAAACAAGGATGGGCTTTCCCACGAAGGATATATTTCAATGGTGATGATTGTGTGTTTCCACCTCCAGATGCTTATCCATGGTTTCCCAACTGGAGTACTTCTCTAAAAATTGAGAAGGCCTTTATATTTGTTGTTTATCTCTTGGTTTTAGCATCTCTGTTGGCCTTCTTGTAGGTTATTTCCCACATTTATGGTATGCAAACTGCTGCAGTAGATAATGAAGCTATCATAACATACAACCTAGAAGTACCAGAAACCATGAAGAGTTTCACTCATCTTCATGAAAGGCACCAAAAAGTTGGATGCTTAAGCCTATACCTGAATTTGTGTCATAGATAATTCTTTGGTAGGGTATAATCACCTATTTTAAGTTGATTCTTTGTAAGGTAATTGCTAGCTATTTTTGGTTCTAAGTTATTGAAGAGATGGCACATTTGTTACATAAGCATCCAAAGTTCAAGCTGGGGAGTGTTTCTTGGAAAACATTGTGAATGACATCTCAATAATATTATCAATTAGAATTTTCTGTAAAAAAATAAAAAAAAATGCCTTCACATTTATGTCAATGATCTAGAATTGATTGGAATAATAGTTGTGATATGTTTTAATTTGAATCACTGTTATTAGAGAATGAAGTCTCCATCATATCAAGATTCCTCACAGTCTGCAAAGGGATATTGATCAATCTTCTTCGATGGATATCAAGAAAGGAAAAACATATTTTGTTAGGGGATTTTTATTTCAAACCAAACATTAAACCACCACCGAGAGCCACATGTTATGAGAAGTAGAAATCCCTTGGAAGAGACACCTCATTTGGATATTGGATCAAAATACATGTCTCTCCATTCCTCCTAAAGGGGTATAAATGGAAAATACCCTTGTTGGTTAAGGGGGAATAGAATCACAAGAGAAGGAATAATACTTACAAGTGTGAATTATATATTGATTGTGGTATGGATTTTCATACATAATGGAATAATTCTGAGTACATTTGCATATTTTTGAATTAATATGCATTACTTTTTATGCTTATCCGACAGGGTATAAAAGATAATTTAGGGTGTGTTACTATATATGAATGATTTAATATAGAAAACACATGATTAGATATAAGATGTTATGCATATTTACACTGTCTGACTGTTGTAACCAGCCATGGTAAAGAAATTGAGAATAAAAAGTAGGGGAACGGTGATGGGGTCATCTTCTAGGTATGCCACCTCATGGTATAAAATCGGGGAGTACCATGGGGCCAAAGGGGTACAAAAGGGTACTGCCTTTGGGCTTAAAAAGGATGGACTTCTAGGACACCCTAGTGTGAATGCTCCTCATTTCTCTCTATCATGGTAAGTGAATAGATTAAGAATGTTCAATCATGGGAAGTAGGATAGAAGTGGCAAGACTGAGGGGAATGGTTATAGCACAGTTTGACAGTGACAATTCAAACTGTTTGAGAATGATTGAACATAGTGGTACTACATAGAAAACATAATAAAATATCAAAATACCAAATCTTAGATGTTATTCCTG
>MU227600.1:627262-664994 GCA_018584345.1 Thuja plicata | reverse complement strand
GCGGATAAAAGCGCCTGAGCCACACTCCCGTCTCGTGATAGCAGATGGACGCGTGTCCGATGGCTAAGGAGACAGGGACATACATATGGACCCAGGTCCGAGGTACTTTCTTTTGTAATTGTTATATGTATCATTTTGTAACTTATTACCTTGCTTCATCTATGTACTGAGATGAGCTGATGTCTGGCGTGCAGGTCGACATCCGGAAACACTGTGAATCTCTTAATTGAATAATGTATTTTGGCACTTAAATTGTTAAAAGTCCGACATGTGGTCGACTTTTCCTTATTGAAATTGTAATAGCAATGTTGGTCATGTGATGACCTAAATTATCATATGTATGATGTTTTTATTGTACTTGGTAAATTATGAAGTACGACATGTAGGTCGGCTTCCCTCTGATGTAAATAGCTTTACTTAAGGCCATATGATGGATTATGTATACTCGTATGATGACTTTATGGTATAACTAGTCTTATGGTTATCTTGTTTATTACGACGTGAAGGTCGTAAGTGGATAATATTTTTCCTTCATGTATTATGTGAATATGTATGACTTGAGTCGACTTTGTATCTTCGACTATGTCTCTTATCGACTTTCCGATTTTCTTGTTACTTGATGATGTGGCATTTTGTGAGTAAATGCAGTCTTTACAGAAAGCCCATCTTTGTTTTCCGGATGTAGGTTTCAAAGTGAAAGTGGCTTCCATTCTGCAGAATGAAAGGCCTACACCAGTGGAGATGTCTACAATAAATCTCTTAAAAATGGAGCATCAGAGTATACGACATAAATAAGATTAAACAAGCATACAAATGGGTTTGCCACGACACTGGTAGGTATAAATAGTTCATGTACAACCAAGGTTTCATCATGCCACTTGCACAAAAAAAATTATGATATTGGTTGCCATACGTCCTTTCCCTAAAGCCACCAATTTTATTCGCCAGTGAGAAGATCTCAAGCATTTATTCCCTCCAATTATTTCCATTGAATTGGTACTTACAAACGTGCCAATCCGCAGATCAAAAGATATCCCAAAACAAGTATTGATTCTGGCATGTGTTCCAAAATTTACTTTTACGCATGTTGGCACCCAAAATGAAGAACCACCACTATCAAATCTGAGCTATAGACAACCTTGATGGTGATGGACATGACATCCAATCCATGCAGCTGACGAGTTCCACCAATCTCCACATCACTAAAAAATCTAAAGAGATCACGTTTATCAATCAAATCCATCATGAGTGGCCGCTTGAAATATTTATGATTAATTGGGCAATGCAATCTCCAAATGTCTCAACGGGTAGATTTTTTAAATTTTCAAAGTGTATATACCCCACCTGCTCAAAAAAGTTATCCCATTTGGATAAAGTATCAGCTTCAATGTTTCCTGATATTATAATATGAGAAATTTTAAATTCTTCAAATTGTTGTAGTAAATCCACTATTATATTAATAAACGGTTGCAAATGCTAAGCCTCAATATTTTTTTTAATTATGGAATTCACAATAATTTATGAGTCTCCCTCCAAATGTAGTTTTAAATTCCCCATTTCAACCCCATGCTCACTCCAAGCAATGTTGCCTTAACTTCTATTGTATTATTTGTTCCCTCATTTAGTTTTTCTGCACTGTAAGCCAATGTGTTTCCATTCCAATCTCTTGCTATCACCCCTGCACCCAAAATCCATTGATTTCCTTTGGATGTACCATCAAAATTTATCTTGACCCACCCATCTTCCGGTTGCTGCCACACGTCTCCACATTTTTCCTTAGTAGCTTTCGATTTGAGGGTTGGTTTCCCTAATTGTCAGATTTTGATGCCTGGCCATTTATTTTGAATATTTATATCTATGTTAGTGAAGGGATAGTTTAGAGTATTCTTACTTGAAGATGCTGATACTAATTCCTCAATTGAGTGGTTAATTCTATGTAGGATATTTTCTATAGTGACACTCTTTTCCAAAAAAATCCTCCTATTTTCGTTCTTTCCAAATCTCCCAAATGACAGTTGAAGGGAAGATATCCCATATCCCATCCAATAGTGAATTGTCAATATTAGAGGGCCATCTTAAAAATATGTCCCATATATTGTTTTGGAATGGGCCTTCCATCCCAGCTTATATTGTACCATACCCCAACATTGATTTGCAAATTTGCATTGAACCAAAAGATGGTCAACATTTTCTTTAGCTTCCTCACACAATACACATTTTTCAGATCAATGAAACCCAGATGCTTCCTTCATTCCCCAGTGAGTATCCTCCCTCTAGTCGCTAACCATGCAAAAACCCCTTCTTTTGGTAGGCAGTCCTTCCCCCAACATAATCATCTAGGCCACTACTCTCTGTTGTCCAAATTTTCCATAATCTGATATCCCAGTTTAACAGAATATATCCCATTTCTGGATCCACACCATATTATATGGTCTTCTTCATTATGTAAGTTTATATTTCTTGATTCAAAGATTCCATTTATCACTTCTTTTTGTTGTTCCAATTAATCTTCATTGTCTAGGTTTTTCCACATCCACGCCCCTCCGAATACACTTTCCTTCCAGTCCAAATAATCTGAAACTCTTTCTCCCCAGTTTCTAACAAAATACAATCTTAAATCATGTAGTTTAGCTAAATCCTTAAAGGTTGGATGTCCATTCCATGAATCCTGTTATAATTTTTCCTTCTGACCATTTACAATATTCCATGTTATGTGCTCATTTACAATATGTCTACATGATACTATAAAGTTCCACATTGTCGATCCCCTAGGGGGATTCCTGATTATGAGGATCCATTTATTTTCATCAGAGTCTAGATATTTTTCTCTAATTATTCTCACCCATAATCTATCTGGGTTTGTGTAAATGCTCCACACCAGCTTGGCTCCAAGAGTAGTGTTCATCAGTTACCAATCGTGAATGCCAGCACCCCCTCTGCTATTGGGTTCACATATCTTATCCCAAGAAAGTAAGGGAATCCTATCATCCTGATTAGCTCCATTCCTAAAGAAATTCCTCATTTGTTGTCCTATTTTGTTGATAACTGATGTTGGGAATTTGAGACACATCATGGGGAAGATAGGAATGGAAGAAATGACAATTTTTAACATAAGAATTCTACCAGCCGAGGAAAGCCACTTTCCCTTCCACCCAACCATCCTTTTTGGGCATGTGAAAATTAGATAAACCCATGGTTAAGACTTGCATGCACCCCCAAAAAGAGGAATGCCCAAGTATTTTGTTGGTAAAGAGCCTTTTCTCATTCCCAAAATGCTGCAGATTTCTCTTTGGCATTGAGGAGTATTGAAAAAAATAGATCTCTGATTTCAACCAGTTGATGCGTTGTCTTGAAGCCATACTGTGCTTATCAATTGTAGATTTCATGAGTTTTTCTTCCCTAGTTGATGCTTCCCCAGCCAAAAAAGTGTCATATGCAAATTGTAGATGGGATATAGGGGGTTCTCCCTCTACCACTTTGATACCTTGCCATATTCTAGCCCTCCTCTTTAATGTGATTAATCTACCTAATACCTCAGCCATTATAATGAAAAGGAATGGTGATATGGGATCACCCTGCCTAATCCCCTTTTTGGTTTCAAAAAAAATCTATGGAATCCCATTCACAAGGATGGAAATCCACACACTAGATAGGGAATTTCCAATCCAAGAAACCCATTCGCTAGCAAATTCAAATATCTCCAATACCTTCAGGAGAAAATTTCTGTCAATTTCATTGTAGGCTTTCATGATGTCAAGTTTGACCATCATTTTATCCATCTTTGAAGTTCTTACTGAATGTATTGCTTTGTGGGCAACTATTATACCTTCAAAAATAGATCTATCTAGGGCAAAACCATTATGTTCCTCTGATATGATATTGTCTAAAACATATTTTTGTTTGTTTGCAATAACCTTGGAAATGATTTTGTAAATGGTGTTACATAATGCTATAGGGAAGAAGTCATCAAAACTTGAGATTCATTCCTTCTTGGGTACGAGAGAAATGAATGTGTTGTTGAAATATTTTAAGATAAAACCCCCACTTCTAGCCTCTTCTATGACCTCCCAGATTTCATCTCCCAGGAACTCCCATAAATGTTGGAAAAAAATGGCAATAAAACCATCCATCCCAGGCGTTTTCTCCCCCCATATCAAACAACGCTCCCTTTGTCTCTTCCTTGGTAATGGGGGCCATAAAAAATGTGTTTTGTGCCCCAATGATACTGCTTGGTATAGAGTCTAATACTGCATCAATATTATCAGACAACCTCCTATTTTCACTAAAAATGGTGGAGAAAAATTTGATTACTTCAGCATTGATCTCCTTTTCCATTTATAATAAACGAACATTATGATCTTTAATAGAATTTTTTTTTTTTGTAGCTCTCTTAACCTTTACAAAATTATGGAAATTTTTTGTAGTGCGATCTCCATCCTTGAGCCAAAGTTCCCTTGATTTTTGTCTCCAAAATGTTTTCTCCCTAGCAAGAATTTCTGAGTATTCCTTTGTCAAATGTTGTTCTTCTATGAATTCAACATTTGTCATCCTTGGAAAAATTAATTTCTCATTTATAATTTTGAGATCCTCCTTAATTCTATGTTTTTTAGCAAAAATATTCTTAAAAATTTCTCTATTCCATATTTTCATCTTTTCCTTTAAATACTGTAATTTTTTGTTGAGAAAAATGCCTTGTTGCCAATCCTTGGGGGGCATGATTCCACCAATCCTTTACCAAATCATAAAAAACATCCTCTCTGAATCTAATTGCTTCAAATTTGAAAGGGCATCATTCTGGAGTTGTGTCATCATGAATTATGAGATAGATTGGAAAGTGATCAGAACCAGTGAATGGGAGAATGTAAGTTGTACAAATCCAATTTGTTGAGTCCCAATCCCTGTAAATCAGGAATCTATCCAACTTTTCAGAAATGTTATTAAAATCCAGCCTTCTATTAGTCCATGTGTATTCACCTCCTTTGAATTCCATTTCTACCAAACCATTATCCATTATGAAGTTACTGAAATATTTTTGACTCTATTCTGACCACCCAATGCCTCCTCGCTTATCTTCTGGTCTAACAATAGCATTAAAAACTCCCGCTATCATAAAAATTTCACCAGTATGACCACAAAGTATATTTGTGATCTACTCCCATAGTATCTGCTTCATTCTAGGGTTATTCGGTCCATAAATATTTATAATATTGACAGTTGAAAGAAGTTGTTTTTGTTAGTAATAACTGAGAGGGGGGGGGGGGCTGAATCAGTGGCCTCAAAAATCTTCCAATTAATCAACCCAAAAAACTTAGTACTAAAATATTAAGCCTCTAGTTATCTTTAGTCCTACAAGATGTATGCCTTCAAATATACTTATCAAATAACTACTACTCAGAGTGCTCTATTAAACCTTATTCTTTTAATTTACCGAATAACAGTCTTTCATTTACCAAAAAATAGTAAATTACTTAGAGTATACCAATCAATCCATATTAGTTATGTGTAATGCAAAACACTAAAGTAATGACTCATAAACACATTGACACATGGATTTTTAACGTGGAAACCCTGTTAGGGGAAAAACCACTTGGGACCGGTAACCCAAAATTTTCACTCTTCTAAAGTGAGCTCGGTGAAGAGCCAACCTTGTTAAAGGTTACAAACATACTGTTATGTGTGACCTTGTTAGAGGATTTAAAAGATTAGCTTTTCACTTGATATCGGGCATCTCTATGTTACCTTCTATGACCAAACCCTGGTTTGTCAAATGGTATCTGGCATCTCATGCTATCTTCATGATCAAAATTTTTGATACTCCTTGGGATGTATCTCAGTATAGAAAGGATCTTTAAATCCTACTCGGTTAAGAGACTTTCTGAATCAATGGTTAAACTGAAATAGTATGCTATGTTCACATATACAACTTATACTTGTAGATTTTTAGATCTACTGTAAGCTCATTAAATTTGATCAATATATCTTTTCAATACCTTTGCTCCACTTTTATTTCTGCTCGGTGATGCTATGTTGTTGCTCGGTGTCCACAAAAATATTTAGCTCTTTCCTCAACTTGATTGATCAGGACTGTATGAAGTTGTTCTTCATCAGTTTCTCTTCAACATCCTATTTTTCATTCACTCCCCTTAATTCATAATGAATTAAGTTGTCTCTTTATAGACATGATATCACCATTTCTCTCTTCTTGATTTTATTTTTCTTGGTGTGATCCGCAATCTTAGCCAATCCTGATTTAAAGCATAACTCATGTTTTATCTCGTAGAGATCTTCTTGCCAGCTGGATAAAACAACTTTAAATCCTTTACTTATCTCTAGATTTATCTTGTCAATGATAACTACCATTTAAGTCTATATTTAGCTCTACCAGCTAGATATTTTGTCATTTATGAACTCCAGTTAACTTCAATGTTTTAACTCTTTGATAGCTTTGGTCAACACTCCAGTTCTCCTCGGGCTTCTCCGTCGGGGTTGTCTGTCCGTCAGGCTTCACTGCAAAGTTCTTCTCGTCGGTTAACACTATAATTCTGGCCGTTGGTAATGCTTGTGAATCTTGTCTTCGGTAATGCTTGTCAGTTTCTTTGCTCAGGCATCACTATTACTTGACTTTCGGTTATCTCTGTCCGTTGGGTTCCACTAGCCATCGGTGTTTGTAGTCACTCAATGAATGCTTTTCTTTTATGCATTACTGAAAGCATAATATTTTTCTCTCTGATTCTCAGAAGTCTTTGCCACTTTGATTATAACCGATTAGATTATATCAAGTTGACATCAATGACAATACAATCCATTAACTAATTTAATGTCTTGCATTATCTTTCTACATTTTGGTGATCAACTTAACATCTTCAAACATTTAATCAGTTACATGTCATCAGTTTTGAGTATGCCTTAGCCTAAATCCAGGATCTTTTATTTTGAATGATAGTGATAGATAAAAAAGCCTCCTTCCATAAAATCCCTAGTCCACCTAAGGCCCCTTCAGCCTCTGAGAATGAACATTTCCATCGACATAATTTATTAGCAAATAAGTCACAATCCACATTCTTTAATTTAGTTTCTTGTAAAAAAAAACAACTCTGGTTTCGCTTGATCAAGACATTGTTTGATCAAATGACATTTGTTAAGGGCATTGCAGCCCCTGACATTCCATGATAGGAGCTTCATTTCTCCCAGGAAAAGGCTTAGCCTTTTCTCGATCTTAATTTTCTCTGGCCACTCGCACAACCAACTTTAGCAAGCCTCATTTTAAGGGTGATTTCTCCCCTTTTCTTTCTTTCTCTAATATTTTATTTATTAATTGAAGAGTCTGACTACTCCACCATCCTTACTTTAGCAATGCCTAGTTGGTCTAATAACCTCAGAAAATCATCAAAATTATGGTCATCATTTTCCCCATTTCCTTCACTGTCAACTTTGTTTCCCCCAATGTCTTTGGCTTCCTCAAAGGAATCCCCCAAATTTCTAATGGGTGAAATTGGAATATCCTTAACCAATTTTCCAGTGTCATCAAACCCGCATTTTGGTTCATAATTTTCTACTCTTTCATGTGTCTCCTTAGTGTGATCATCAAAAGGATGAAGTGTGTGGTCCTCCAACAATAGTGAAGCATTATGGGGTACAATCTATGTAGATCCCAGGTTTACACCTCCCATGTTATTCCCATGGTTATCAAATTTTTGTAAATAGGGGATCCATCTATTTTATCTCCCATAGTTTCCCTGTCATCCTTAGTAGCAGGGGTTGTTCTTGCAATCATTATGTCCTCATGGGTATTTGTAGCAGGATCATTTCGAAAGTTATGCCAACCAAGGATAGATGTGACCTGGTAATCCAGGTGAAGCTATCTTATTTATGGATTAGCTTCCCCATGCACAGTTATCCCTTACTTTCTTCTCTCTATTTTTCCTCCATATTTTTCACTATGTCAATAGATTAAAATGTCTCCTATTCTCCGCTCTATCTTGGGTGCTGTGATACGGGTGTTCAAAAGTTGTGTCAAATTTGTCCCTCCCACTAAAGGTGTATTGTGTTTTTCTGTTTCACAGATAAGTTCTTCTAGTATATAATTTGCCTCTTTTTTTTGCCTTTCGGGTCCAAACTAGATTCTATCAAAACTTTGGGGACCTCACCCTCTATTTTTTTGATGGTTTGCTTCCAAATCCCTATATTTGAAGTAAGTTCTAAAAACTATGGTATTGGTTTGCTCTCATCCCATAGGATCAAGATTTTAATGTATGTTGAGTGATCTAGAGGATCTATAACCTCTTCCCAGTTGACAAAATTTCCAAAAGTGTCACCAATTAGCCTTAAAGTGGAAATATTCCAGTATTCATGAGGTAATTTTTTTAGTTTTCTCCATAGTGGAATATCCTTTAGGGTTTCAGAAACTTGATCAAAATTTGGTTCTCAATCTTTGATGTAGATTCCCCGCCATCAATCAAATAGGGACCCAACTGTAAAGTTTTCTCCTTAGTTTCTTTGGTAGGGCATAAAATGAGATAGAAACCATTTGATAGGGTTTTAAGAGTGCAGTTTGGGCTATAGACAGAGTATACCCAATGCTTGAATTTTTCATATATTTTCCATGATCCATCCCATTTTAGAAAAAATATTTACATCTAAAATAATCTATATTTTCACTCCATTCTACATGATCAATCAATATAGACACTGAGATTGGAGGACAGGAGCTTGGGCATACCACTTTTGGGTTTGTCTTCTAGGCCGCCCATTTTGGACTCCAAAATTTATGTTCAATGTCCCTAAATTTTAATTCTTTGATCTTATGAGAGCCATTCCCCTCTTTCTTCAAAAACCAGGGTTTAAAAAATGAGCGTCCACTAAAATGTCCACGCATGCCCGGATCCTGCCATGCTCGGTTATTACAAGGTGGTTGCATAGGGTTTGACCTACCTCTATTGTTTAGTGGCCACCATCTACTTGAGTCTCCTTGGTATTCGAAACCAAAATGGCATCGAAAGCCATGGTTTTGAAATGACGACCGTTGTAATCCTTCGCGCTCCATTTTTCAGATCCCTAAAATATATCCAACTTATTAAAAAGATGGTTGAATATTAACAGATAAATAATAATTATATTTAATTTATACTTGGCTCTAAAATTTGTCATGAAGTCATAAACTAATAAGTTGCTTATGAGACTTCTTATTATGTTTATAATTATATCCTTCCAGATACATCCAAAGATGGAAATAGTAAAATATCCCCCAAAAAATCCACTTAACCTTGCATACACAAATATAAGATGTAGGCATACATGGTATAATTCTCTAATAATATAAGTGATTTATGTTTTTTTAGAATGCTCCCTAGATTACACCATAGAAGCATGAAAGTACGTATAAGTGTTATGTACTTATAAATCTCTAAAGAGATAGATAATTATATTTTAAAGATTTTTGACCTATCACTAATCAAAATAGTTTTTAGTATCAAGGCCTACAAGGAGGAGGACAATGCAGTTGCAAAAAATAAATTGAACTAGATGTGTGCATAAATGAAACTTTTGTAACTTTACATGCTTAATAATCCATCTTAGTACTAAAATATCCCATCTGAATCAAAATAAAGAGATCGCAAAGAACTTTCACTGACATGGAAGTTACACACGTTGATCTAAAGTTTCTTACATTCCTACCAACAAATGTGGGAGGAGAAAATCCATAACTAGATTCAAGGACCCCATATATAATTATAAACCACTATGGAGACATTCATCTCCATACATTGCATTCCTTTACCTATCCCTTATAACTCTAACTTGTACCAATTATTGCTCCCAAAAAACCTTAGACATTGTGTAGCCAACAAATTAACTCAATGACTAACCACTGATGGATTAGGCTGAAAGCTAATCTCCCAAGAACACCTGCATGCAAACCTATCACATGGAAGAAGCAAAGACAAAAGACAGAAGAAGCTATGGAGGCCAAAAAGCCAGAGGAGACATCGTATGCAAAAGAAAACAATATATTAACAAATATGTTTCTAGAAATTACAATGTGATGTGAAAACTCCTTATGAAAAACAAAGCGGTGAATCCTTATAAAAGGAATCACGAAACCCTAAAAAGAAAAACCTAAGGTTAGCTTAAGAAGCTAGAGTGAATAGGTGAGTTAGTAATTAGATCATAATGATTTAATTAATAACCTGAGAGACTATTACTCTAACACCCCCCCTTAAGCTTAGGGAGAAGCAAAAACCTAGGAGACTACTGCAGAAAGCAGGAAAGAAGGGTCCCAGCAACAAGGCCTGATCAGGTACCCAAGTACAAGAAATAAACTAGATGAAGGAAACTGAGCCTTCAATCTAGGGAAAGTCTCAAAGAAAGGAATAAGAAAGAGCAAGAAGCATCTCCGAAGCATGAAGCTGTAAACTCTGTTAGAAGAAACTGCTGGAACCCCCACTGAAGTGCATGACCAGGTAGAGAAGACAATGTCTGAAGAGCTGATCAATCAAACCAAGGAAGCAATAGAACCAAAAGGTAAACCCCCCATAATGCTGAACAGGGAGAGGTGACAGGAACACTGGAATGCAATGCCAAAAACACCTGCAGAAAGAAGAATCAGGAACACCAACAGTGCAACAGAAGTACAAACACAGGATAAAGGGCAGTGTCACCGACACACAGCATGGGCTAATGTCATGGAAGGTACGCTCACTTGACAAAGGTGGATGTGCACAAAATGGCCAAACATTAGAACCCCCCATGGCACTTTATAACAGAGTGCAAGTATAAAAAACACACAAGGTGTACAAGATCCCAGATATGCAAAAGTAGGCACTTTATCTCAGTGTGTTTATAGAAAAAGAATGCTACAGAAGAGATACAACAAGCTCAGAAGTAAAAAAGAAGAGTGAGCCAGAAGAACAACAGAAGAACTCCCAGGACCTGTAAAACCCAAGTAATTTGCCAGAGTGCAAAAACTGCCAAACTCAGAGGAGAGATAACCTGGACCAGAATCTAGAAAAAATACCCCTGTAACTGAAAACTACACTGAACTAGCTTTCTGACGATATCTGGTTTGCCAAAAATGGAGTCTGGATGAGCCAAATATGGCCCCCGAAAGGCAGAAAATAGAGATCAAAATTTGACAGAAAAAACACTATCAAAATGGCAGAACCCAAAACCCCAACCTCCATCATTGGAAATTTCTTGAAAAGAGCTTTCCGACGGTATATGGAAGTCAGAAAAAGACCCCCAGATGCTCAAGATAGAGAGAAAATAGTCTGGGAGGGTCAAAAGGGCCTCAAAATCAGGCTTTAAGCCCCTGGGGCTAAAAAAAATAGGCCCCCTAGGCGCATGGTGCACGCAGGGGGCTGGACCAGAGCCCCCGGTCTCCCATAGGACTGAACACTAGCAAAAGGGGCTAAAAGGGCTTGGGCGGCGCCAAACAGGCGGAGCAGAGCAGGAGTCGTTGAGGAGGGCGGCGCAGAGTGGTGGGCCACGGTGGTCGGCGGCGGGGCCAGTACTGGTGGTGGCCGAAAGGCGGTGGGGGCCAGGGAGTACAGGGGCCAGTGGAGTAGGGGGCCACTGCCGGAGGCACTCGCAGCTGGTGGCGGTGGTACGGTGGCGGTGCCCAAAAAATTGTATTGACTACGCTAAAATTTAAACCAAAAACCATTGAAAAATAAGGTTTTTTAATTTTTTTTTTAAATTTTTGCCTCAGTTTCTGTGCCATACGGCACAGGAAACCAACAAATTTTTGCCTCAGAGTCCAATTGTCCAAAATGGATGAATTTTATGTGGTTTCTAGGGTTTTGGGGTGCTCTAAGCTCAATGGAAATGTCCGTTTGAGCCCAAAGTGACCATAACCAAAGCCTGCCCCTAAATCACCACAAAAAACTCTGAAAAACCTCTAAAACCCTTGAAAGCTTCCTGTGTTAGGCACGCTTCAATGAAACACGAACATTGAGCAGCAAGCGAGCTCTGATACCATGTTGGATTAGGCTGAAAGCTAATCTTGCAAGAACACCTGCATGCAAACCTATCACATGGAAGAAGCAAAGAAAGAAGCTAGAAGAAGAGGCCAAAAAGACAGAGGAGACATCGTATGCAAAAGAAAAAAATATATTAACAAATATGTTTCTAGAAATTACAATGTGATGTGAAAACTCCTTATGAAAAATAAAGCGGTGAATCCTTATAAAAGGAATCACGAAACCCTAAAAAGGAAAACCTAAGGTTAGCTTAAGAAACTAGAGTGAATAGGTGAGTTAGTAATTAGATCATAATGATTTAATTAATAACCCAAGAGACTATTACTCTAACAACCACAAATATGTTAGCAAAATAGTGTCTCAAATTTTCAATAATAAAAGACTATGGTTGATAAATGAGTGTAGGGGGTTGCAAGGGGGTTTCTCCCTTGCAGGATCTAAGGTTCACATGTCTTCGCAGGCCCCAAAAGCAACATTTTTGGTATAATTTAGTATTGCAAATCTTGATTGTTTAGCGTTTGGGTGACATAACTAATGGTAGATATTTTGTGTGCTTTTCTTACCTTAGAAGGCAACCCTATTTTATGAGGGTATTGTATTGCAACTATGTAGTGCGACATATTACAAG
Organism: Thuja plicata; assembly: GCA_018584345.1. Taxonomy (NCBI): domain Eukaryota; kingdom Viridiplantae; phylum Streptophyta; class Pinopsida; order Cupressales; family Cupressaceae; genus Thuja; species Thuja plicata. Next base: position 652,388 of record MU227600.1, on the reverse strand, counting down.
AGTCTGATAGTTTTTCAGTTCCCTCTAGATCTCCATTTGTGATACTCCTATGGGAAGCTTGCTCTACAAATATATTATAATATATTGTTAATTTTTGAATAATATATTGCGTGAGAATTGCAGTATGAGGATTTTCTCCCTAAACTATTTTCCCCATGTAAATCTATGTGTTGTGGTATACAAGTTATTTATGTTTGTTTTTGTTAAGTTTTATAACTGTTGTGAAGATTTAAAAAGTTTTGCATAAACCTCCTTTAAAGGTTAGTGTAGGAAGTTATTTTTCTATCTTAGGTTCCTTAAAATTAATATCAAATCCTGACCACCTTAGCTTTAAGTTGTGGGTTTTTAGGCTTGTCACACTAATTTGAATGAGATTTTGTGAAGAAGATACTTTGTGATCTTGTTGTGGAATGTCTAGATGGAAATTTTGTCAAGGAGATTAGAGGTGGGGAAATATTACAAAAATAATTTTGAGATGTGGAAGTAGAAGATGGGGGATCTATTAAGAGATCAAGATCTATGGGATGTTATTAATGAGGATGTCTTTAGACCTAAAAATCATGTTTGGTTTCTCAATATAATGTCATGGAATATAAAGCTGAGAGTTTAATTAGATAATGATTGGCACCCTCCAGTTTAATTAATTTGAAGAGTCCTTTGCAAAGAAGCTATGTGAGAAACTTGGTTATATGTGTTAAGTCAAATCTTTAGTGAATAATATTTTATTGAGGAAGAAATTATATTCCTTGACAATAGAAGAGTATGGATGAATTACACACCACATAGAATCATTTAATATGTTAGTGTCTCGATTAGAAATAATTGGTGTCAATATGGATGAGGAGGAGAAACGCTAGATCTTTTGTTGTTCCTTGTTTGATTCACGAGATTCTCTTATTATCACTATAAATATTACTTTAGTTATTTTGAACACTAGCAATATGTTAGATTTTTCACTTTCTCAAGAGATGAGGAGGAAAATATCCATTAGTGCCAAGGAGGCCCTAAATTTTCATGGAAGACCTAGAGAAAATGGTAAGCAAAATGATAAGCTTGATGAATCCAAGTCCAAGGAGAGATCCAAATTTCTTGTAAGGTACAAAAAATTTGTTAGAACTGTGTTAAGAATGGGTACTTCTGTAAGGAAAGAAAAGAAGAAAAGAAGAGGAAAATGAGGAAATTTGATTCTAATCCTTCGTTCAAGAAGGAATTTGGTGATTTGCTCATTGTAACTTGGCTACTTGCACTAGCCATGATGCATAATAGATTGACTCAAGTGCATCTTTTCATATGACCTCTAATAGAGATTATTTTTTTAAACATGAATAATTTTATGGAGGTAAGGCGTACTATAATAGCGATTCTCATTTAGATATGTTTGGTAATGATAAAGTTAGGATTAGCTTTACTAGTAGTAGAATAAAAATAATTGATGACATGTTCCATATCCTTCGACTAGCACAAAATTTATTATTTGTGAGCAAAATAATAGATGTGAGTGTCAAGGTAGTATTTTATAATGCAAGATAAAAAATGTTGCGAAGTATTATGATGACTGTAGAGAGGTGTATGATTTGCCACTTTAATAATCTAGATGCATACACTCTTGAGTGTAACATCACTTTTTTTTGGTATTTTGTTTCTCGAAAAAATTTTGTGTTCTTTTTTGTATCATTTCCAAAAACAACAACATACCAAGACTATGGATTGTGGAAAACTACTATCTTTAAGTATATTTTTTTTGGCATTATGAGTTCAATGTTGTAATTGATGCCAACATGTTGTGTGCATTAATGTCAACCTGATGGAGAGAATTATATGAGCTTATTAGTGTACCTAATGCATATAAGTATGAGAGTTTTGTTTAGTAGTATAGATAATGTAGAGAAGTATGAAGTTTGTGTTCAGTGTGGTATCTGCTGGAGAGTTGTGTTGTCTGGTGTATAGAATGTTGAGATATGTAGGAAGGGGTATTTGATATTTGATATGTATAAAAGAGTATCTAAAGTATAATACACAAGAAAGAGTATTTCAAGTGTTGTATTATATTTTCACATGTTCTTATAATGTCTTGTGGTGAGATAAATTTAGTATGTGGTGTATCTAAAAGATGGTAGTATGGGAAGCTAGAATATGCAACAAAGAGTATTTGAAGTCCTTATGGGATAATTTTGTACATTTATCCATATAAGAATTTGAATTATTGTGGTTTTGGTGTTGTAATATATGATCTATGCATGTTACACTATCCTATTTTCGGGTCCACAAGAGTTCAGATGTAGAAGTGTTTTGTTGTTTGTTTATAGTAAGGTTGGATGTTAGGAATAGTCAAGACAGGTTTGAAGAATGTTCCAAATTGGTAATTCAAGTTGTGTGATTTCATAGATATGTCCCTTAAGTCTATGTAATGTTATAGTTTAGATATATTATGTTGGTTTGTTCTTCAAGTGAAGGTATGTTGTTATAAGTATGACATTATTGTCCATGTTGGTCTCTAGCCAACTCAGTTGATCATGGTGATTTGATTTATGGCTTATTGGTATGGATATGTTTTGGAGAAAGAGTTAAGAAGATAAAATAGGTCAATTCATGGTGTTTTGTGCTTCACACAGTGTCATGTGTATTGGAGAGTATTTTTGGACCAACCAATTAACATGTTCTAATGATTTTCTACACTTTTCAATTAGGTCCAACCTTAGAGGTAGTTGTGATTCTTTTGATTTCATAAAATTATTTATAGAATCATGTTATTGTATATTTGGGTCCCCATTATCTCCTAGTGTAGACCACATTAGATGTAAATGCTCGAGGTGACCATCTTTGTCTAAATAATTCTTATCTATATTGTGTTATACCTAGTTGTAATTTTGGTTGATCAAATTGATGTGTGTGTGTGTGTGTGTACATGCACAATTGGACGAGTTAAAGTTTGGATTGGTGTGAAGGTGTATGGATTGATTTGGGATTTTTTACAATAGGAAATGAGTAGACCAATGCAACATAATGCATACTAAGTGAATTATTTCCCTATTTCATGAATTTCTCATTAAGAAGGAAGAATATATCCAATAGGCTCAATAGGTGACTCAAGCTCTAATTGGAAATATGGGTTGTCCTTCACTAAAAATTTAATTGATATGAAATGATAATGAATATGTGTATGCACCTCAAAATGGTCAATGACAAATATTAATCGAATTCAGGCCATTGAATTAATTAAATAAAAAATAATCTAACTATGTAATTGAATTCAACATTTTATTATATAGTCATCTTTAATTAAATCCAACATATTCACTTAACACACATGGACAATTTAATCAATTCCCTCCTAAAATTTATCACCTACCACTAAATGACAAAATCCAATCAACCAATGGGAGACAAGGGACAAGCTCACATGGATCACTCAAAGGATTTTGTATCTTGACCATCCATTCTTATAAGACAATCTTGACCAGTCAGCCCTCAATCACATGACTTGACCATTGTTGGACGCAACTCGCACCTAACGCCTTGATAAATTGTACAAATAAAATGCATTCTTAGTGCAAATCATCCACATTCATCCAAAGTATAGGCATAATGTTGGTTTGGGAAATTCATATTCATTTTTGCATTGTGATTCATAATTAGCATCATCATAATACTGAATTTTATTGCATCGTGCTTAGTTTAATTGATCATTTAACTTAATTTGTATTATTCTTGCATCATTAGCTTAATTTGCATCCATATTATCTTCAATCATTCAAATCGTTATCAATTTTCATCTCTTAAGTTGTCATCTATGAGATTTTATTGTAGCCAAGAGAAAAGTCAAATAGATCTTTAGGATTAGACAGAAATAAGTTGCTTTTGATTGTTCATTTCATGTTTTTGTCAATTCTTTATCATGCTTTAATTTGAACACTCATATTAGTGTTTTATTGTTGTTTGTGTGACTCAAATTTACACTTATATTTAATGGCGCCCATCTTAGGACCCATGCCTCACTAATTTTAACTAATTTTTGGAGCTTCTTTTTACATATTTGTGCTTGCAGGTTACAGGAATTACATAGAAGTCACTTCAGACCTTAAGAATGTCGCTTCTGACCTAAAGAATAACACTTTTAAGCTGAATAACATCACATTTGATCTCAGTCATATCACCTTTTATTTCAATTTCATCATATTTAAAACATCAAACACCGCTTTTAAGATCTACAACATTGCATTTAAATTTGTTATCTGACTATCATTTTCAATTTTTGTTGCAGGTTTTACAGATTTAAAGTGTATCACCTTTGGAGAAAATAAAATCACTTTTAATTCAAATTTTATTGATTTTAAATCAAAGGACATATCTTCCAAACAAACTATTGTCGCTTTTACTGTCTATTGTGTCGATTTTGAAATTGAATTAAAATGTGTAAAACAGAGAGCTAATTTTGATTAATGATGACTTACAAATGGCTAAGGTCATGAAATTGAGAAGATTATTTGAAAACCTCAAGCTTATTACTCTCAAAAAGCTATCAAAAAGATAAACACTTGTGCAAAAAAAGGTAATCTAGGCTAATGAAATGGTTAATATTAGTGAAGAAGCCATTTGTTTAATAGATTCGCTAAAATCCTTAAAATGTATCAAGCTAGGTATGGAGTTGAAATCAATTCATATACTCATCCTTTGTGAACTTCATTGAATTGATTACATTGTTGTTTTCATTAACATTGGATGAGTGTATTGGAACTAACGTTTGTGATGCTTGTTTAGGATGCTAAGGTGTTATTACTAAAAATGCTAAAATAAACTAAAATTGCTGAAAATTGTCAAAGGTGAACACCCAGAATACCAAAATCTTGTGTTTCATTTTACTTTCATTGAAATTGAATCTTGCAAAAATTTACTTTCAAAACATAGAGTAATCAAATTAAAAATACCTTCTTTGTTTGTGGATTGAGATAGTAGGCCTATGCTTTCCCCTATCTTTGGTGACCAAAATGCCAAACCTATAAAACCCCCCCTAGTTAGATAAGGTTGAAAAATGAATTATGTGTTTGAAGGAAAAATATGGTATGGATATGATCTCACCTATTTTAGGTGATCATAATACCAAACCCATCTTAACCTTATTTCAATTTCAATAATGCATTTAACCTTAGCGGGCTTGTCTCTTCAGATTTTCCTTACGAGGTTAGTGAGAGGGAATGACCCAAGTGGGATACAACCATAAAGACATGGTCAAATGACCCACTACATTAAAAATTAATTCATCCTCAATAGGGTGAATGATGGAGACATTTTGAGAATAGCCTTCCTGTAGTAGTTCTTAAGAATTATGAAAAAGATTATTTTTATGATCGTGGGAAGCTCCTTTAATGGGAGGTAAACTCAAATTATTTTTGAATGAAATCAAAGTTGAAACCTTGTTAAATATAAAATCTATCCATTTATCCATGGTATATCATATATATTTTAATAGGATTGCATCTTCCTCTGAAGTTACTCACCATACGTACTCCTTGGGTTGTGAGGAAAAATGTTTTTGGAAGTGATTACCAAAAATACTTATTTTATACCTTGAAGGCACACTAAAGTGCATAATTTTCTCATCATCTTCACATGAGATTTCCACTTCACTTAGAGGGACACAAAGCATGAGGGTCAGGAGTACCAATTTTGGAATTTATTCCAAGTTCGTGAGCCTATAATTGATGCATCAAAGCCAACAATTTCCTTAGGTAGATTTTTTGAAATATTTTCATGTATTGTCGAGGGCTCTACAAGTGGGTTCTATCTGCGTGTTTTCTTCTCCTCTCCCCACCTTTCTTTCCCTTGGCATGTGTGTGGTGTCTTTTTGATGTTTTTCTCTTGGGTGTCTGTTTTCCTTAGGGGTTTTTTTGGTTCTTTGCTTCTTGTGCTTGTTTGTTATTTTTTCCTGCTTTTGTTTATTGTGCTCATTCTTTTGGGTGTCGTTTAGGGCTCAACCCTTTCTCTCCCCAGGTGTGTGTTGATTATATGGCCAATGATGGTGTCAATCTGTGCCCTAAGATTAATAATCACAAAGAGAAATCATTCCTGGAGAGTGGTAATCATTCGAAGGCAGGGTAGAAAGATATCGGTTCTAAGAATGATGAAGGTTGGGGTGCTCGTGATTTTAGTAACAAACCTTCTTATAAAGAAGTTGTCGCAGATGGGTTGGTGTCCATATGTCTAGATTCTGCATTTTTTGAGAGTGTCTTGATTGGGGAAGATGTGGGAGGTAGAGGAGAACAACCCAACACCAATGGAGATCGACAAAGTCTTGGAGCCGACTCAGGTAGTCCTTGCAAACTCGATGGAGGAAAAGGTAAGAACCCTAATCTTACTGGTAATAATATTTCTCTGTTTCCTAACGAGGACATGTTGAAGGCAATAAAGGAAGAAAAATCTAGGCTTAAGAGCATTGCAATTTTTTTTGTTTGCATGGATGTTAAATTTCTTACTGCACGCAAATTTCTTGATGACTGGTTCAACAATGTTTGGGGAAAGAAACTTGGTATTTTTGTGAACTTTAACATAATGATTCAAAAAGGTTTGTTTGTGGTCTTCTTCAAAAACCATTCCATGCAAGAGAAGGTGTTAAATAAGAGCTTATGGACCGTAGGATAGACCATGTTTAGGGCCCTACCGTGGTCTCCTAAAGATAACCATGATAATGTTATTTGCCAGGCATCTCCATTCTGGGTTGAACTAAAAGGTGTACAATGAGAATTTTGGTCTTTCATACTACATATGTTGAGGCCTCTAGGCTTAGTACTCCAAGTCGAGGATACTAGGGCCACCCTCCCTCACTTAAATGCCCACATTTTATTGGCTCCTACTCTCGGGGTCACTTTTCCCGACAACATCTCCTTGAACTTTGATGGAGACATATTCCAATGGGAGATTTCTAGACTTGAGGATATTGGAGCATGTTTCCATTGCAAATTGAATGGACATACTAAGAAAGACTACCCCCTACTTAAAAATATACAGAAAAACTTTCATTATGGTAACAAGGAGGGCAACTAGGCAACTCCTAATAATAAAGACACTGTTGATACCCAAGCCGATACCTTTGTTACTTTGAACAACCCTCTCTTTGATGAGGAATATGAGGTTAGACATGCAGCTTCATACTCCTCTATGACCACTGAGAAAAAATATGCTATTCTCCAGTATATCCCCATGCCTAGAGAAAAAGTGAATGAAGATAACTCTAGTACAAAGAATGCCCAATAGATAGCCCTGTCCAGGATTAATGCAGAGGTCAGTAAAACTAAAAAAGACTCAACAACCCAAGACATGCCTAGGAAACAAGGATGCCTCCAATGTCTCCATGCTTTCCATTATTGAAAGTGATAAATTTGTAGGGAAAACTCATTACTTTGAAAATGAGTGTATAGAGGAGGGTTTTACTGAAGTCATTTCAAAAAAGAAAAAGAGAAAAACATATGAAAGGAGCAATAGTCTAAAAAATAATGATAGAAACAATAAAGTAAAGGGAAATGATATCCCTAAATGCTTTTCGAGATTATGCAGAAATACAACACCCCTATTTGGTTTATGATGAAGATGCAAATCCATAGTTGGAATGTTAGAGGTATGGAAATGCTAGATAGAAAGTACATTATTATAAGATGATGTAATAACCTACCAAGTAAAGACATAATTGTTTTGCAAGAGATTAAAGTGAATGGATATCAAGCCTTTAATGTGCTCAAAATGGTTTGGGATAGATCCAAAAGTCTATATTCTAATCATGAAAGAGGTAAGGGGGGGCTTTCAACTGTTATCAGCCCATCTTGAGTGACAAACTCTTGGACCATGGGCTCTCACCCTGCAACAGGGCTCTTTGGATCACCCTTAATAGCCATGGTAAAACTATAGGGGTCTGCAATATATATGCCCCTAATGACTATAGGGATAGAGATAAACTTTGGTATTAGCTGACATCCAACCTCCCTGAGGCTGCCTGGACTTTTGTTGGAGATTTTAACATGATTGAGTCTCCTTGTGACAAAGCTAGAGGAGATAAATTTGAGTGGAAGGGAAATGAATACTTCTTTTAGGCCAGATTCAAGAGACACTTTTCTATCCATGACCCCATGGAAGGGCTTAAGGGCACTAGCAATGGAATTTGGTTTACTTGGTGCAATAATCAGAGCAGTAGAGCTAGAATTTACTGTAGACTTGACAAACTCTATGTTAATTTTCTTGACATTGGTTTATCCCATACTCAAGGACACTATCCCATTTGTGTCTCCCCTACCAGTATGTCTGACCATTCCCGCATCAGTGATTGTATCACTCTTAATAACATTAATAACCAATCCAAGGCTGGTTCTAAGAGACAACTCTTTAAACTCAATTCCTCCCTCCTTGGCAATGCTGACCATTTGGGAACCCTGAGGATGGTCACTATCTTGTCTAAGTTCAAATCTGCTGGCACTTGTCCTATCACTACATGGAACAACCTAGTTGAGGCTTGTATAAATATATCCCAAACCATTGGTACTAAGGAGGCTAAAGATAGAAACATTAATGAAAAAGATCTCAACATCAGACTTATTAATATTGAAAAGGAGTTACAAAATAAGAGAGACAATGTTGACCTAGAGAAAGACTTGATTGAAACCAAGGGGCAACTAAGAACTATCCAAGAGTATAAGATTCAGGGTCAAAGGATTAGAGCCAAGGCTAATTGGATCAAGGAAGGTGATAGAGGTACTAAATATTTCTTCAACATTATTAGATCTAAGCAGAGCAGAGAGGCTATAAATAGTATTCAGTCAGAAGATGGAATTAGCAGTGATAACAATTGTATCATGAACACATTTGTGGAATTCTACAAAAACCTCTTTAGTTCTGAGCACAATGAAGGTAACCTCCTATGTATGGCTAAATGCACTAGTGTCATCCCTAAGAAGATTAAAAAAGAACAATATTGCAAACTGAGCAAAGATATATCTATTCAAGAAATAGAAGAATCCATTGGGGCTCTGGAAAATGGAAAATCCCCAGGTATTGATGGGCTACCTGCAGAGTTCTATAAAGACAATAAAGATTGGATCTCAATTGAACTGTTTGATTTATACATATATGCTTTTGATAGTGGGACACTGGGAAGTAATGTCAACAAAGGATTAATAAAGCTCCTCCCTAAAGAAGGTGACAAGAACCAAGTTAAAAATTGGAGACCTATCACCCTCTTAAATATATCATATAAAGTGATTTCTAAGTTATTGGATAAGAGAGTCTCTGATATCCTTAATGATTTCATCTCAGTCACTCAAACTGGTTTTATAAAGGGAAGATATATACTTGAGAACCTTATCACTAGCTGGGAGGCCATGCATTGGGACAAAGACGATAAACATAATGCTGTTATGATACTTCTTGACTTCAAAAAGGCATGTCACAAGATTGAATGACACTTTGCATTGGTTATGCTAGAAAATTTGGGGTTTCTAGAGTCATTTTGTAGATGGGTTAATGTTATATTTAAAGACTCCACAACTATTATTGAAGTTAATGGTGAACTTTCAGAGACTATCCCTCTTGCAAGGTCCATCAGGCAAGGATGCCCCCTTGCTCCTACCCTCTATTAGATTGCTGCTGAAGCTTTGACTTATATACTTAAAGCTCCAAACTTTGGACCACCCATCCATGGTATCACTCTTCCTAATAAGGATAGTCTATTCCTAGAACAATTTGCTGGTGAAACTGCCCTGTTTGTAGAGTTTTCAGAGAAAAAATTTGACAGAGTGGTAAATAGGATCCAAATTTTTTGTACAAATTCTAGAGCAAAGATATCCCCCCATAAATCTGTCATCCATGGTTGGCATAACACCCCTCCTTCTTGGCTCAACCATAAGGGGTGGCAATGGGTTGGACCTAACTCCATTGTCAGATACTTGGGAATTCCATTTGCTCTTGATCCTTCTCTCAATGACATGTGGAACTGGATATTTAAGAAAATTGAGAAGAAACACTTGAAGTGGAAAACTCACATGTTATCTCCTGCAGGCAGGGTATAAGTGGTTCAAAAAGTATTGGCATCCCATGCCATATATTATGCCTCAACTTGGTTTTTTGCTAACTACCATAATAACAAATTAGAGAAAATCCTAAGGGATGTTCTATGGTTGGATGACATTGGCAATAGGAAAAGACATAATGTCAAATGGGAGTGGTGTTGCATACCAAAAAAATAGGGTGGATTGGGGATCAAAGATCTCAAAAAAAAAGGTATTGTCCTGTCCACAAAATGGATCATCAACTTAGTATATCATAATGAACCATGGAAAATACTTATTAGGAACAATATTGCTAATGATACCATCAAAAGGGGCAAATAATGGAAGAAATTTCCATTCATGGATATTCTACTAGGTGACTTTGAGGTGAAGGTTACAGGTTCTAAAGTGTTTTTTGCAATATGGAAAGCATGGAGGAAGATCAAAACATTCCTTTGTTCTACACATGTCATTGGGAAGAATCCCTATTATCCAGTTCTGGAAAGGTCTATCTGGTGGGGTTTACATCTCAATGACAAGCCTCTGGCTCTCACACAGTGCTGCTCTGCTAAAAGATAGCATAGCAAAGGTATATCACTCACTAGTGATATATTAGAGAATAGCAGAATTCTCACTTGGACAAAGTTTAGTAATAAATACAATATCCCCCCCTCTCAGAAGAAAAACATACACTCTCATCTCAAAAGTTCGGGTAGTTGGTTTTCGAGCAAATGTATACTATCTTCTCAGAATTTTTCACACATCAAATGGATGGATAGAATAGAGTTTGGCAGAGCCTATTGCAAAAAATTATACCTACTCCTTAATAAAAATTATAATATCTTTGGTCACATCAACCAAGCCTAGGGATTGAACTGGTCTTGCAATAAATGGCACCTTGTTTTTGAGCTCCTGTGGCATGCTAAAGCTGAACCCAAGAAGATATGTTTTAAATGGATTTTTTGTTGAAAAAACATGTTGTTGGTCATTTTATTTCCCAAGGTGTCAAGAATACTATTTTTTGTTCTATCTGCAATCATGTTGAAACCTAGGAACATTTTTTTTTTTTATTGTCAGTGGGCTGGTATGATTTGGTTTGTTTTCTTTGGTAATAAAGTCCTTTGGAATCATCAGCATAACCTGTCATGGCATGAGATCTTGGTAGGTTATGTTGATGATTTTGATAGCAAGCTCAATGTCTTTTGGTTGAATTTCACCACTGAGGTTTTATGGCTCATCAGGAGGCAAAGAAATGAAGATATTTTCCAAAATAAGAAGAGGGTTCTTGCTGAGTTTAATATAAAAATCACATATTTTTCCATCCTGAAACAGGTAACAGCTACCATCCAAATTTCTAAAGAAAGATTCCAGAGGCTGATCGATGAAGGAGCTATGATTTATTTCCTAAAGATATTCAAATTTCAACTGCCACCATTGAAGCACTTGCATTGACAACCACATTCAGAACCAGTCATAATAGATCTACCAATGAAGAGCATAGTCATGATGATGCCATGACAAGAGATATCAGGATTGAAGAGCCAATGAACACTCCAAAAAATGACACAATAGATAACAACTATGAAGCAAACACAGATAATAGTAATGAAGCAGAAGAAACCTAACTCAATAATGGTTCACAATTTTGTATATGACTAGAGTAGTCACTGTGATATATTGATGTATCTTGAATATATTTTTGGATGTATACCTTGAACAGTGATCTGGGATGAAAAATCTATAGATCTAATACTTGATGTACTGAACAGTGAATTTCTTTTTGTGGCCCCAGTTGATTCTATATTTTAATAGAAAAAATGTTTTCATGTATTATTATTTATAAAATTAATAGCTTCAAGGGGAGGGAATAATTTTTTGGGCTCTGCAAGTTGGTCAAGTGGATGCCTTTACCTATACTTGAAGAGTTTGTGTGGCATGTGTTGATGATGTTGTGTGTCCTTGGTTTTCTCTTGCTATTTGCATTGAATTTATTTTCCCATTTGTTTCACTTTGCATTTATTTTTGTTTCCCTTGTGTTTTCTTTTGTTCAAACTTTGGTGCTAGGTAGGGCCGATCGTTTGAGACTTTCATTGTGATTGTTTTCCCTTACATGGAGCATACATATGGAGTTCACAATTATGGAGAGATGGGGAATGATATTAATGATATCGATAGCGGTATTAATACCAAATATCCACAAGCATTTAATAAGTCCTTCAAACATATTTTGGTAGATAGCTCTGGTAACAAGTGCCCATAAACAACGAGTTTCAATGGAAGGATTTTTAGAGATGATGCCCTTAGAGACAATGAAAGTGTGGATGCCAAAACTGATGGATGTGGAATGGGAAATGGTGGCTTTGTTGAAATTGTAGACCCCAAAAGGGGATAAAAGGGTAAGCTCCCTCGTCTTGTGTTGAAAACACTTTCATCGATCCTGAATAAAGATACGGTAAGAGAAATCAAAACCAAACAAAATAGGTTAAAAAATGTTGCTATTTTATTTGTTTGTATAGATAACAAATTCTTTCCAGCTAGAAAATTTCTTGATCACTGGTTTAATAATGTGTGGGGAAAAAAAATTGGTATTTATGTCAATTTCAGTAGGATGGTGTAGAAAGGTTTGTTTGTGATATTTCTCAAAAATAATAGTATGCAAGAACGAATCCTCAAAAAGGGATTTTGGAACATGGGTCATTCTTTGTTTAGGGCTTTCCCTTGGTCTCCTAATGGAAATTTTGATAATGTGATTTTCAGATCTACTCCACAGTGTGTTGAAATTAAAAGTGTCCACCAAGAATTCTGGCCTTTCATTACCCAAATTTTGAAGCCTCTGCGGTCGGTCCTAAAAGTTGAGGACTCCAGGGTTACCCTTCTAAATCTGAATGTTAGGGCTCTCATTGCCTTAGAGCCTAAAATTGATTTCCCTGAGATTATTTCTCTCGAGCTTGAAGGGGTTTCCTTTTAATGGTAAATTTTGACTCTTGGTAATTTGGGTGCTTGCTTTCACTATAAGCTTAATGGACACACAAGAAGAGCTTGTCCCTCTCTTCGTATTATTCATAAATTTTTTTAAGTTGTTGTTAATAATACTAATGGAGGCACCAATAAGAATGCGAAGAATTTTTTGAATTACAATGCTAAAAACTCTTCTGAGATTAATAAGGAAAAAATTATTAACACCCCTCATAATCAAAATAATATGGATAATGTGGAAGTTGATTTTTATGGAAAAATTTGTTTCCCTTCAAATCCTCTTTTTGAGGATGAGCTAGATATCATCCCTGCTAAAAACAATTCTAAAAATGCACATCCCTACTTAAACGGTTGCCAACCAATACATGGTAATTGTGTGAACAATAATGAGCAGTTAAGAATAATTGGTATTAATAGTAAAAAATGAATGCCCAACAAATTGCCCTGGACAAAATAAAATAGAAAGCTAAGACATATAGGAAGAGATAGGAACCATCTTTAGATAAAAGCAAAGTGACCCATTTGCATAGAAAATCTTGAGGAAAATAGTAACATACAGATTGTCCCCTATGAAACAACGGGTGATATGGTGATAGAAAATGGAGAATATTTTATTGAAGTCCTTAGTAAGAACACAAAAAAGAAAAGGAAAATGATAGAGAGACATTATCTCTCTAAGAATAAGGACAAATGCAGTAAACAACAACAATCTGATATACCTGAATGCTTTAATAGATTGTGTATTCATAGAGAAAAACCCTCCCAAAATGTTTGTAATGATGTTACACATACATAGCTGGAATGTTCGTGGCCTTTAAATGCCTGACAGGAAGTACATTGTCAGTAAATGGTGTAATGGGTTGAAGTATAACATCCTTTGTTTACAAGACATCAAGGTTGTAGGATACCTTGCATATAACACACTGAAGTTCCTATGGGACAAGGCCATGTGTCTATACACCAACCATGACAAAGGAAAAGGGGGTACTGCATTTCTCATCAAACCTAAATGGACTGAGAAATTTGAGGGAGAGGGATCTTCCCCATGCCAGAGAGCACAATGGATTATGTTCAAAATTAATGATCAAATGGTAGGGATTTGAAATATCTATGCAACAAATGAATACAGAGACAAAGTGATTTTTTGGGATTGGATAACTAATAACCTACCTAGGGCACATTGGATCTTTGTGGGAGAATTCAATAGGAATGAGAATAAATAAAACAAATGTGGAGGCATTAATCAACATTGGAAAGGGAATGCATATTTTTTTGGGCCAGTTTTAAAAGGAGGTTCAATCTGAAGGACCCTATGGATACAAAGAAGTCAAAGGGTAAGGGAATATGGTATACTTGGTGCAGTAATCAAATAGGAAAATAGAGGGTATATTGTAGATTGGATAAATTTTATCTTGATTATGCCTTTTTTGGTGTTACTCATGATTCTAAAATGTACCCTGTTAGAGTCTATCCGACCAGTATATCGGATCACTCCCCTATATACTGTGAGGCTGTTGTTGATGCCTTCCAGGAGACTAATCATGAAAAATATAAAGGTAACTTGTTTAAACTTAATGTATCTCTACTTAAAGACAAAGACACCTATGATGCTATTAGAATGGTCACTTGCTTATCCAAATTTAGTAGTAGATCCTCCTCTCCAGGAGAATAGTGGGGGCACTTGGTAGAAGTTTGGAAGAATATGTTTTAGACTATCAATAAGAAGATGGATATGGATAGAAGACATGATGAAATTAAATGGTAGAGGAAACTTAATGAGATTGAGGAAATGCTTCAGAATAAGGGACAAAATATACAATTAGAGAAAGAGTTGTTCAACACCAAAAATGAATGGAGAAGGCACTAGAATTATGATATTCAGGGAGAGAAAGTGAGAGCCATGATGAATTAGCTTAAAGAAGGTGATATAGGTACCAAATATTTCTTCAACATCATTAGAGAAAAAAAGACAAAGATCATTGAAGAAATTCAAACTAGCTCGGGCCTATCCAGAGATAATAAAGAAATATTGGGTGCTTTCTACAGTTTCTACAAAGAGTTATTTACTTCTAAATATAGTTCTAACAGTCACAAAGCCTTGGATGATTATATGAAGCTTATCCCAAACAAGATTAATAGAGAAGAATATAAGATATTAGAACAAAACATTAGTCTGAAGGAAATTGAAGAGGCTATCGGAGCCATGGCTAATGGAGAATCTCCTAGCCTATATGGATTTCCTATCGAATTCTATAAAGAAAACATAGAGTGGATTGGCCAAGAACTTCTAGAGGTATATAATGAGGCTTTTGATAGAGGTACACTGGGTGACAAGATCAACATGGGTATTATAAAACTACTTCCTAAGAGTGGGGATAGATCTCAGGTAAAAAATTGGAGACCTATTACACTTTTAAATTTGTCTTATAAAATTATTGCCAAAGTCCTTGCAAGGAAAATCACAAATATCATGGGAAAAATCATTTCAGTTACCCAAACATGTATCATTAAAGGAAGTTTTATCCTTGAAAATCTAATTACCAGTTGGGAGGCCATGAATTGGGCTTAGAATGATGGTCAGAATACTGTTATGGGGCTTCTAGACTTTGAGAAAGCATATGATAGAGTGGAATAGCCTTTTGTTATTAGCATTCTTCAAGATTTTGGATTCCCCCCTATTACTGCATATGGATCTCAGTTTTATTCCAAGACTCCTCTACTATCATATAAGTGAATGGAGAAATCTCTAAACCTATTTTTCTACAAAGATCTATTAGACAAGGGTGCCCCATTGCCCCATCTCTTTTTGTCATTGTTGTTGATGCTTTGTTCTTGTATAGTCGGAAAATAGAAACACTTCCATGGTAGACTAGTTTAGCCTTCTGAGTAAGTGGTTTTGGGGTCATGTCAAGTGCCTTGAATGGGTTCCTAATTTAGACCTGGCTTTCCCCGTGTTATGCCCTAATTCTCCACCTTTCTCTGGCTAATTCCTGGCATTCTGGACTGCAAATCTGTGATTTTTGACCTCAGGGTCAGGGTTGAACTTTTGGATCTATGTCAACCTTGACCCTAACCTAGGTCAATGTCAACCTCACCCCTAACCTAGGTCAAGGTCGACCTTGACCTTGACCCAGGGTCCATATTTCAGGGTCCCACAGTTTCTTGATGTCAGTCTTTGAAAAGGTTAATT
The DNA here is from genome assembly GCA_018584345.1 of Thuja plicata. Lineage (NCBI taxonomy): Eukaryota > Viridiplantae > Streptophyta > Pinopsida > Cupressales > Cupressaceae > Thuja > Thuja plicata. Next base: position 636,197 of record MU227600.1, on the reverse strand, counting down.
CCCGCTTCCGGGTCGGCTGTTTCAGGTTCCAAAGCGATGATTCCTAAATTATATTTAACATAGGTCCTCTCATAGGGGTAAATGCTTTAATGGGAATTTAATTCTCCTATGTTTGCCTCCTTAGAAGATTGTTCTCTAATTTCATATAAAAGGGAGCCTTTCTCCCCTCATTTTCTCTAAGTCCTCTATTGAAGCCTAAGCATCTTTGAGCAATTGAGAAACATCATCAAGCGAAGTTCAAGAAAGAAATAAAGTAAGATTTGAAGCAAGGATTCATCCACCATCAAGCCTTCAATAATTCAAAGAGATCCATAGGAGGCCATTGAAGGATTCAAGCTACATAGTGCCCTTTTTGGTGATCTCTCCATCCATCTTCTTCCAAGCCTCTTCATAATCAAGAACCCATTCAAGATTTGGTGTTGGAGATCAATAAGAAATTGATTTAAGACATCCTACATCCTACATTCTAGATCCATTAGTGCATACATACTTGTGGATTCAAGGATTCAAATCCTCCACAAGGGACTTTTACAAGCAAGGTGAATTTATGCTTGTACTTTGTTTACTTCTGCAATTTCAATTACATATATTTCAGGTTAATTCCAAAATCGGGGATTGACCAAGGAAAACCCCTCCCCCCCAACAAACAAATATATTTTTCTTGTAGGTACAGGTTCAGGACTAAAGATTTGAGGCCAGATCTGGATACCCTTTTCAACGAACTATCAGGATCCACGAACAGATTTTCTGTCGGACTTGTGCAGGTCAGGGTCGAGATTATTGGGTCAAGGTCGACCTTTTTCATATGACAGTGCTGGATTAGAAAATTATTTCTGGGTTTTGTTCGTCTCTATGTTTCCTTTCCGGATCATACTTTAGATTTTTGAGAAACAAAGTATAGACCCCAGAAAATAGCATTCTTTGATCTGTAATTCTTTAAGGTTAGTACTTCCTCTCATCCTTTTCAATTACTATTATATATCATATTTTTTGGAAATTTGACTATACTAAAGTATATGACTCTATTTAGTGTTTTCATTATGGAAACAAATTCATATGAAGTTTTGGAGTCAGCACACATTATCAGAAGATCAGAAATTGGCTAAGTACAGAAAACATGACAGAGCATGGAACAGACTATTATAGTTTTGATTAGCATGTGCTCATTTGTTATCCAAATGATATGTTCCTTTGAAGATAAGCTTATGAGTATTTTTATATGCTAATTGTAAGAGAGCATGATCAGATCTGCAAGTATGAAGAAGATATAGCCAGTTGAAGAGGTACAACTAGTGAATGCTAGAACAGGAGAAAGATCATGGAAAGAGCCGACAGAGATTGTTTTGAGGTGGAATTTTCACTTATCCTCTAGAATTTCACCTTTGGATTAGTGATTTTTAGTGACCTAAAAATCTATGGTTAAAAGCACATGACTTGATTCATCCGGGATAATTAGTTAGAGCTAATTTGGTGAAGCGGATTGTGTGAAAAGATGTGTCTGTTCAGTTTGAGTAAAGCAATTATAATTAATGTTAAGCTGACTTAATGAAGGGTTGTGTGGTTATGTAAGTGATCAAGATACATTTTAAAAGTTTTTTTAAAGCCTACATGTTCATGTCCTTTGAGGAAGTACTTATAGAAGGTCATTTGTGATGGGAAAAGTTGCGGAAGCCAGAGATAAGAAAAGCATAGCAGAGTGTAAAAGCAGCAAATATATATCTATCATATGTTGATGATATAGATATTGAAGTAGAAGATTTTAGAGTGAAGATAAGATTTTTTTAGTTCTTTACAAAAGGTTAAAGCATCAGTGCACAAAAGGAACTGATCAGACAAGCAGTGTCACAACAGCAGTTCACCTTGCAGATACAGTGTGTATTGAAGATCCAGAAGATTGTAGCCTTCACCACTTGAGCAGTGTGCTCTTGGACAGTGAGTCCTTGGATAGTGAGTTCACCACCCCTAACAGGGTTATTGTAAAAGACTCCTAACAGGGTCTGACCCTTAACAAGGTCACTGTACTTTATGGATTGTAAAGACAACTCCTAACATGGTTAAGGATCTTCTAACAAGGATCATAAGACACTAGTACAGAATATTTGTGGGTACTAATTCCCACCAGGGTTTTCACCTACATTGGGTTTCCCCATAATCATATATGGTGTTATGTGTTGTGTATATTTATCTTGCTTGCATTGATATTCAAGTTTAGTACATAAGCATTAAGTAAAGATTAAGATAATAAGAAAAAGTATTAATTGATAGATCACTGATTCACCCCTCCCTCTCAGTGATCTTAATCCTAACAATTGGTATTAGAGCTCTGGTCCTTAGCAAAGAATTTTAATCACTTGAGGTGATCATGGAGAAGGAAGAAATGAAGCACCTAAAAAAGAATCTTAAAGTAGCCCTTGAAGAACTTGACACATATGAAAAAGAAAATGAAGATCTAAAACTAAAAGTTGAAGGCATGCAAATACTTATCAAGAAACTGAAAAAAGAATTAAGGAATTGTTCTTCAAATGATTTGGGAGAAGTAGTCAAAAAGTTGAATGAATAAAATTTGTCTCTGAAGGATCAAATTGAAGAATTAGATGAAAAGTTATGTAACAATCAAGATGCCTATGATGATCAAGTCAAAGCAAGCAAGCAATTAGATGAAGAACTGAGACAAGCAAACATAGAAATCTTGGAGCTAAGAAACAAAAAAGAGAAGATAGAATTTGAATTGATTGCAGCAAAGAATCATATTGACAAGTTCCACAAAAGCAAGGATCTGATAGAATCACAGTTGTATGCTCAAAAGTTTAAAGGAGATACTAGCGGTATAGGATACAATGAAGCACAAATTTAGATTGATGCCATGCGAGAAAGAATGACAGCACCAAAGGACATTACAGATACTAAGGAGATTGGAAATCAGACTAAAGACAATGTTGAACCACCTAAGGATGAATGCAAGCTAGTTGACCGTACTTGTTATGCCTGTAACAAGCATGGACATATTACAAGGAATTGTAAAAAGGTAAGACCTTTCAATGGTTACTGTTATTCATGCAATAAATTTGGTCATAGAGCTATGAATTGTAGAACAAGTCAGAAGAACAAGAATCAGAATAATCAAATAAATCAGAATCAGCAAAGACAAAGAAGTTATTCTCAGCAAAATGTTAGAAGCCCTCAGAACATTACATGTCAGATATGTAATTACAATGGACACACAGCCAAGCAGTGCAACATGATGAATAATAACATCAGACCTCCTATAATTTGTCACTCATGTGGAAAAGCTAGACACATCTCTAAGCATTGTAGATCTAGAGCATAGAGGCAGGAAAGCCCTAAAAATTTAGAAGATTCATTATGGAATGAGGCAGGAGAAATCAAATTTGTGAAAGCTACATAAGATGCAAGCAAAATTTGGGTCAAAGTAAAGAAGGATAGTGATGAGAATAAGGTAGTAGATGCATCCTCAGTGGACGCACCCTCTACTTCTAGATAGTAGACCTTCTTGGTCTTAGGGGGAGCTATTCTAGCTCTGAACCCCTGCGTGGCTGGTATACTCACCTCTGAGTATGCACCTTGGATTACAATTGTTTGGTGAGATTGTGATGTAGTATAACATGGTCTAAATTGTTATCAGGAACAAGAACAAAAGTTACAATTTCTTTCTGTGTCCATGCGGAAAGTATTAATGGCGGAAATCTACTTTGAAATTACCAAGTCCTCACTTATGGTCAGAATAAATGATTGGAGATCATAGAAGCCCTAGCAGTTGTATTGTTAATGGACTACAGTTGTTCTCAAGAACAAAGAAAGAAGATTGATAATAATTATTTGTTAAGAAAATTAATTTGAGTTTGAAACGAAGCCCAAGCACGGACACGTCATTTCAGAAATTAGTTGAAAATTGACTTAGCAATCGAGTAAGCGGTTGGATAATCAAAGGAGAAATTGTAGTCAAGTAGCAAAGCGTCACAATTACATTATTTAGTAGAGATTGATATCAATAAAATCTTTGAAACATCTCGAAAGTTATTTATCAGTATGCTTCAGCGTGTGAATTTCATGAAGCGGAATGGGTCAAAATCTTGTTGAGTGGTGTTCTATGTGAGAGTATCAGTATAGTCGTTGGAGATTTTGTTTTGGAGCCAACCTGATGTTATCCTTGGAAGTGCACACTTATTGTTTATCATCTAAAGAGCATTCACATAAGAACAAAATTGATTGAAGATACAAATTTGAAATGTCATGCGAAAAATAAGATAAAACTATTATGACAGGTCCACAGGATTCTGCGCCCATGGCCAAGGACATGGAGGATACATTCATGGTTGATAATGTTAAAGTATTAATGGAAAGCAATGGATATTTATATAGAAAAGTTTAAAGAAACATTTGTGAGTACTCAAGAGGCTGGGCGTCTTTATATCAGCAAGAAGATATATTGATTTTAGATATCACAGTAAAGGAAGCAGAAAAAGAGAAGACTGAAGTGATGGACAATTCATCATCATTGTCGTAAAGTTTGACACCCATAATAGACTTAGACTCATGGGGAGAAAATAAGTAAGTGGGAGTATATAATCTGAAGGAGTCATGGAAAATAAATCATATATTGCAAAAGAGAAGTATATGAAGAAGAGGCTCAGTGAATTGGTTAGAAACTTTACACTTCATCTTAGTTCACTCAAAACTGGTCAAGCATCCTTGAAAGAGTTTGTAGAAAAAGACAGAAAGATTATTGTTGATTGTATGAATCAGGCAAGTTAAGTTCCCATCATTGCAAAGAAGATCTAGGAGGTAGAGGCTATGATAGAGAAGATAAGGAAATATGTGGAAGATCCCTCCACCGATATCAATATGTGTATATCAGGGGCAAATTGATAAGATTGAGAAGGCAGAGAAGATAATATCAAAGGGTGAGTAAAGTAATGTATAGAATATGGATTCTATCATATGATCAAGCTCCTAGCACAAACTTGGAGAAGATGGAGAAGCTACAATATGCATTATACGCCCATCTACAGATTGATAATTCTTTGATTGCATTTTGGGAGAAAGAGATCCAGAAGTTGCAGATTGCGTATCCAGATATGTATGCTGAGTAAGTACGTAGAAGTGTTTTTGAGCACCTTTGTCATTAATGTCAAAGGGGGACTAGAGTATGAAGAATATGGAGTCTAGTATATGATAAAAGGGAGATATAAGATAGAGAGTTTTTATATAAAAGTACAGATAGTAACTTCACCATATTCCTTTGTTGCCATTAATGACAAAGGGGGAGATTGTTGGAAAGTTGACTATACTGAAGTATATGACTCTATTTAGTATTTTCATTATGGAAACAAAGTCATATGAAGTTTTGGAGTCAGCACACATTATCAGAAGATCAGAAATTGGCTAAGTACAAAAAATAGGATAGAGCAAGGAACAGACTGTTATAGTTTCGATTAGTGTGTGTTCATTTGTTATCCAAATGATATGTTCCTTTGAAGCTAAGCTTATGATTATGTTTACATGCTAATTCTAAGAGAGAATGATCAGATCTGCAAGTATGAAGAATATATAGCCATTTGAAGAGGTACAACCAGTGAATGCTAGAACAGGACAGAGATCATGGAAAGAGCTGACAGAGATTGTTTTGGCGTGGAAGTTGCACTTATCCTCAGGACTTGCACCTTTGGATTAGTGATTTTTAGTGACCTAAAAATCTATGGTTAAAAGCGCATGACTTGATTCATCTGAGATAATTAGTTAGAGCTAATTTGGTGAAGTGGACTGTGTGAAAAGATGTGTCTGTTAAGTTTGAGTAAAGGAGTTATAATTAATGTTAAGCTGACTTAATGAAGGGTTGCATGGTTATGTAAGTCATAAAGATAAATTTTAAAAGGTTTCCTAAATCTAACATGTTCATTTCCTTTGAGGAAGTACTTATAGAAGGTCATTTGTGATGGGAAAAGTTGCGGAAGTCAGAGATAAGAATGTTAGAAATAGGAAAAGCCGTATTCTCCCAAGAACACCTGCATGCAAACCTGTCACATGGAAGAAGCAAAGACAAAAGAAAAAAGAAGCTATGGAGGCCAAAAAGCCAGAGGAGACATCATATGCTCAAGAAAATAATATATTAACAATATGTTTCTAGATTATAATGCGATGTGTAAAAACTCTGTGTCTAAAACAAAAGAGGTGAATCCTTATAAAGGAATCACGAAACCCTAAAAGGGAAACCCTAAGGTTAGCTAAAGAAAACTAGAGTGAATAGGTGATTTAGTAATTAGATCATAATGATTTAATTAATAACCTGAGAGACTATTACTCTAACACCCCCTTAAGATAAGCTTAGGGAGAAGCAAAACCTAGGAAACTACTGCAGAAAGCAGGAAAGATGGGTCCCGACAACAAGGCCTGATCAGGTACCCAAGTACAAGAAATAAACTAGATGAAGGAAACCGAGCCTTCAATCTAGGGAAAGTCCCAAAGAAAGGAACAAGAAAGAGCAAGAAGCATCTCTAAAGTATGAGGCTGTAAATAATGTCAGAAGTAACTGCTGGAACCCCCACTGAAGTGCATGACCAGGTAGAGAAGACAAAGTTTGAAGAGCTGATCAATCAAACCAAGGAAGCAATAGAACCAACAGGTGAACCCCCCCCATAATGCTGAACCGGGAGAGGTGACAGGAACACTGAAATGCAATGCCAGAAACATCTGCAGAAAGAAGAATCAGGAACACCAACAGTGCAACAGAAGTACAAGAACATGATAAAGGGCGGTGTCACTGAAACACAACATGGGCTAATGTCATGGAAGGTACGCTCACTTGACAAAGGTGGATGAGCACAAAATGATAAAACATCATAACCCCCCATAGCACTTTATAACTGAGTGCAAGTACAAAAAACACACAAGGTGTACAAGATCCCAGATATGTAAAAGTAGGCACTTTATCTTAGTGCATTTATAGAAAATAGAATGCTACAGAAGAGAAGCATACAAGCTCAGAAGTCAGAAAGAAGAGTGAGCCAGAAGATCAGAAGAGGAGATCCCAGGACCTGTAGAACCTAAGTAATCCACTAGAGTGTGAAAGATGCCAAACTTAGAGGAGAGAGAACCTAGAGAAGAATCTAAAAAAATACCCTTGCAATTGAAAAGTTCACTGAACCAGCTTTTTGACGATATCTGGTTTGCCAAAAATGGAGTCTGGATGAGCCAGATAGAGCTCCCGAAAGGAAAAAGATAGACATAAGACTTTGATAGAAAAAAATACTATCAAAATAGTAGAACCTAAAACCCCAACCTCCATCATTGGAAAGTTCTTGGAAAGAACTTTCTGACAGTATATGGAAGTCAGAAAAAGAGCCCCGTATGCTCAAGATAGAGCGAAAACAGTCTGGGAGGGTAAAAAAGGCCTCAAAAATAGGGTTTAAGCCCCTGGGGCTACAAAAAATCTGGCCCCTGGGTGCATGGCACACGCAGGGGGCTGGGGCAGAGCCCCTGGTCACCCATGTGACTGACCACACATAGAAAAGGGGCTCGTGGGTTTAAAATAAACCGCCGGGCGGTGAAGCGATGGGAATCAGGCGGAGTGGCGATAGCGGGCAGTGACGGCTGGCGAAGCGATGGGGCAGGCTGGCAGGGCTGTCAGATCCAGTAGAGCTATGGCCGACGGGGGCCAGGAGGTGGCGGAGCCCAGGGTTTGGCGGCGTGGAGGATGGCCGGGGAAGCCTGTACGGTCGGCGGGTGGTGCAGCCGGCGGGGGCCGTGTGCGGGCTGAGCCACGGTGGTGCGGAGGTGGCGCTGAACAAAATGCACTGGCCGTGTTATTTTAACGCCAAAAAACACTTTAAAAATGTGTTTTTTTGAATTTTTCTCAGTTTTTGTGCCCGTACGGCACTAGAAACCAATTTTTTTTTCCTCGGAGCCAAGTTGTCCAAAATGGACAAAATTTATATGGATTCCAGGGTTTTTGGGCACTTTGAGTGTAACGGTAATGTTTGTTTGAGCCCAAAATAACTAGAAATAAAGGTCCCCCCTAAATCCACACAAAAAACTTTTGAAAAGCTAGAAAATCTCCAGCTTCTGATACACTTCGACAAAACATGAACAACCAGCTGCAGGATGGCTCTGATACCATGTTAGAAATAGGAAAAGCCCTATTCTCCCAAGAACACCTGCATGCAAACTTTTCACATGGAAGAAGCAAAGATAGAAGACAGAAGAAGCCATGGAGGCCAAAAAGCCAGAGGAGACACCATATGCTCAAGAAAACAATATATTAACAATATGTTTCTAGATTACAATGCGATGTGTAAAAACTCTGTGTTTAAAACAAAAGAGGTGAATCCTTATAAAGGAATCATGAAACCCTAAAAGGGAAACCCTAAGGTTAGCTAAATAATACTAGAGTGAATAGGTGAGTTAGTAATTAGATCATAATGATTTAATTAATAACCCGAGAGACTATTACTCTAACAAAGAAAAGAAGAGTAGAGTGTAAAAGCAGCAAAGATATATCTATCATATGTTGATGATATAGATATTGAAGTAGAAGCTTTTAGAGTGAAGATAAGATTGTTGTTGTGCTTTACAAGAGGTTAAAGCATCAGCACACAAAAGGAACTGATCAGACAAGCAATATCACAGCAGCAGTTCACCTTGCAGATACAGTGTGTATCGAAGATCTAGAAGGTTGTAGCCTTCACCAATTGAGTAGTGTGCTCTTAGACAGTGAGTCCTTGGACAGTGAGTCCACCACCCCTAATAGGGTTATTGTAAAAGACTCCTAACAGGGTCTAACCCTTAACAAGGTCACTGTACTTCATGTATTTTAAAGACAACTCCTAACAGGGTTAAGGATCTTCTAACAAGGATCATAAGACACTAGTACAGAATATTTGTGGGTACTAATTCCCACCGGGGTTTTCACCTACATTGG
>MU227600.1:613916-627212 GCA_018584345.1 Thuja plicata | reverse complement strand
TCTTCTAACAAGGATCATAAGACACTAGTACAGAATATTTGTGGGTACTAATTCCCACCGGGGTTTTCACCTACATTGGGTTTCCCCGTAATCATATATGGTGTTATGTGTTGTGTATATTTATCTTGCTTGCATTGATATTGAAGTTCAGTACATAAGCATTAATTAAAGATTAAGATAATAAGAAAAAGTATTAATTGATAGATCACTAATTCACCCCCCCTCTTAGTGATCCTAATCCTAACAATATTTCCTTAATAATAAAACATAATTTAAGATCTTCTTCCTTTCTCTCATTTCCAAATGATTGATTCACTTATGCATTGATCCTTCTTTTGGGTTAATCAACTTGGATCTTTCATTTGTGCATTTGGGGATAAAAGAGGAACATCTTATCTTCCTTCCCCCTATATGCTTAATCACAATACAATAACACATTAAAAAAAAAAAAACAATTAAATGTAAAGGTTAAGGAAATATACAATCTACAACATCCCCTAATCAATAATCAATTTTCCTCCTTTACAATTCTATATACTTAGAGCCACAAACTTTGGTCCTCCTATACGAGGTATTACCTTACCCAGTGGTGATGAGTTGATAAATGCTCAATTTGCAGATGATACAACCATTTTCCTTGAACTCTCTCTGAATAATTTTGATAATACAATGAATAGATTGCACTTTTTTTGTTTGGTAGCAGGAGTCAAAGTAGCTCCACATAAATCAACAGTGCTAGGATGGAAGGATCATGCTCCAGAGTAGCTAACATAGAGAGGGTGGCTATAGAATGTCACTAATGCTATTGTCAGATACCTTGGTATTTCTTTTGCAATTGAACCAACTCTTAAAGATATGTGGAAGTGGATTTACTCCAAAATTGACAGGAAACATTTGAAGTGGAAAACTCACATGCTATCTCTTACTGGTAGAGCACAAATAGTTCAGAAAGTGTTGGTATCCCATGCTATTTACTATGCTTCCTCATGGTTGTTTGCTAAATACCTGAATAACAAACTTGATAAAATATTAAGAGAGTTTCTATCGTCAGATGGCATGGGGAAAAAGAAAAGACATTGTGTTAGATGGGAATGATATTGCACCCTGATAAATTTTAGGGGATTGGGTCTAAAAGATTTACAGGTGCATGGGTCATCCCTTGATACTAAATGGATTTTGAATATTTTGTATGGTGATGAGCCTTGGAAGGTTCTGGTTAGAAATAACATCCAAAAATATATCATTAAAAAGGGTAAAAAGTGGAATAATGTGCCCCTTGTTGATATTGTCTTTGGTTAGTTTGATATAAAATGTTTTGGCTCAAAGGTTTTTTCTTCCATATGGAAGGTATGGACTCAGATGAGAGGTTTTCTTTGTTTGAAAAATGCTATTGGAAGCTCTCCTACATTCTTTTTTTTGGATAGATCTATTTGGTGGGGCATTTATGTGAATAATAAACCACTTGCACTCACCCAAGGCTACTTTGCTAGGGCCTGGAACAACAAAGGTACTACTCTCATTAATGATGTTTTGGTTGACAACCGATTGAGTAGCTGGGAGGAAATAAGATACAAGTATGGGATTCCACAGTCTCAGAAGAAGACACACTCTATGATTCATAAAGTTGTTGGTCTTTTCTTTCCCGGTAAAATCTACACTCCAACCAGGCTCTTAATCAAATAAAGTGGTCAGCTAGTGGTTTATTACTTAGTGCTTCTACCAAATCTATTTACAAATTACTGAAAGACAACACTTCCATTTTTTAGAATATTAATCATAGTTGGGGTTTTAATTGGTTGGTCTCTAGATGGCACCATGTGTTTGATATGTTTTGGCACTCCCATGTGGAACCTAAAATTCTTTACTTTAGATGGATTTTGATCCTGAAGAAACTTGTTGTGGGATCTTGTTTAACCTCTGTTGGTATTGAACCAGTGATTTGCTCTCTTTTTGGTTGTCTTGAATCCTTTGAACATCTTTTTTTTAGTGCAAATTTGCTTCCAGAGTTTGGTATTTATTTCTTGGTTCCCTTGTTCTGTGGAATAGTAGATCTGGGCTGTCTTGGCAAGAAGTTTTATCTGGTTTTGTTGTTCCTTTTTGTCTTTCTCTTAATTTATTTTGGTTTTCTCTCATTGCTGAGATCTTATGGTTTCTCTGGAAGAGGAGAAATGAAGATGTTTTCCAACAAAAGAGGATAGTGCTTATTGAGTTTAATTGTAAACTCACCCATTCTCATATCATGTCTCAGGTATTTGCAGTTCTGGATATCCCCAAAGGCATATTCATGATACTGGGTCGTGAAGGGTAAATGATAATATATAAAGAAGACATATTATCTGCTAGCTACTTTGATAACAATGTGGATGAGCTGAACAAGGAAGAACTGGATAGTCTGAATATGTTTGTCAAAGAAAAATGTATTGATATTGAAAAAGAGAACCTACTGATCAGCGAAAATAGAGAGGACAAAGAAATAAACTAGGAAGAGGCAGCAAGGATCCCATTTGATGTGGATCCACCTATTGGGGTCTTTGATTGTGACAAGGTCGAATGCAACAATAACATCATAAGATAATGGGACTAGTTATGTAATAATGTATTCCTCTTTTTGGCATATAATAAACTGTAACTATGTATAGGGTTCTTTTTCAATGTAATTTTGTAAAGGGAAGGGTGTAGTCTCTTTGACAGATAATGTCGATAAAACTTATTTTGTAATGATCTTTCACTCTAGTTTTATATACTATCTTAATATTAAAAAAAATGTTTTCATGTATCAAACCTGTTAAAATCTTTCTGCATGGACTAAATGTTGTAGAAATCTTAGACCAAACAAGTGATTGAATATGTTTATTTTGTTTTATGGTCTTGAAAATTTGGAAGAATTATTCCAATTCTAAAAATAAAACATCAAACGCGTAGAAAAATATAAAAGTTAATCCACGAACCCATTCTTGAGATATACACATCTTATTTGTCACAAGACCCAAAATTCTATTCATGCACATCATTGCTAAAATAATTTGATCATTGTTTCATCCAACCAAGCCATTACGATAGTATTATGAAAACACCATTAATCTTTGGTTTTGAAGGTTCATCATCAAGGATTCCAGATCCTTCACCTAGTAACCAAGAAATCAAAATTAATTTTGAACCTTCATCATAGAAATATATATTTTTCTATTAGGTTCTATCATCTTAGACATACTTCATATTGAACATCCAAAATTGAAACACATAATCATCACTTAGTAGCAAAATTTTATTCAGAATTCAAGACAACATCCAACATCTCTAAGGGGATATTTCTTACAATGATTTGAATCAAGTTTTCATTCCAATACAAAATAGATTAGAACTATTATACATGCCCATGGACTCCTTGTCTCAACAAATTTGAGATCTCAAGAGACAAATTCATAACATAAACTCTAGAAAATGAGCAAGAAATAAACCAACCTCAAATCTTGATAGATTCCTTCAAGAAATAAATGACATCATGGACAATGCACAAATCCAAGGAATATAAAGGAAAATAGCCAAAATTGAACAACAAATGGCTGAAAGTTAGAAGCAAAATCTAAAATCTGGCACTACTTCTGCAAACACATGTGAACCTAAATACCCCTTGGATAGAAAGTTTACACCTTTGGGGCAATCTTATGAATCATCTTTGAAAGAGATTATGGAAAAAAATCTTATCACATTTACTAAAGTGACTACAGTGGATGTGAATTCTTTAGTGACGATTGTGTATATCATAGACACAAAAATCTTGAGACCTCAAATTTCATGGAGTTGAAACATAAGATCCAATATATCCTTGACAAAGGTATCATTGAAATTGAAGAGCCTAATGAATCATCTAAAAATAAAGAAAGCATTAATTCCAAACATGATCAAAATTGAGAACCTATGTCTAGCAATGGCTCACATGTAACCTCTACTTCTTCCACCATTCCTTCATCTTCTGAAGATTTACAACTAGTTACACCATTTCCATCGAACAATGAGATTAATGACGATATCTTTCATGTTGACCATGTTGACTATGTTTACCCTCAAGAGATATCTCCAAAATAAATCCAAGTTAATCCCATTCTTGATACAAACACCTCCCATACTTAAAAAATCCTAGATCCTAAGCTATCATGTGCTTCAATCCCTATTAAACTAACTCAAAATAACCCCCATCATGCCAAGACATTGATTCCTTTAAAGAAACCCCCATACATATCCAAACTCCTATCCCTTCCTTAGAAATGACTTTATGGCAATAGGATAATCAAACAAGTGAACAAATAAGTCCTAGTAGAAATCAAGATCAAGACACTGTCCAATCTCCTCCAACAAATGAAAAAGAATCCATATCCCTAGAATCCTTTGATGACCTCCTCATACCCTTTCACTTCTTCCAAGATTATACCATTCCACATCAAGAGCATAGTATCCCTCCACCTCCCATACCTAATCCACCTTACAATCAATATCATGATATTCCTTCCATCACTACCAATGATACCCCTTCCACCATTCCAATGAGCCTATTGAAAATAAATATCACAACATCCCTTCCACATTGTCTAATGGTATTCTTTCATGTCAAGATCGAATTATCCCACCATCTCCTCATCATGAACCTCCATGTCTATCTCAAGAAAGCATCATTCATCCTAATTCCACTCATGATAATAATTCTTCTCACATTCCCATTGTTCTTATCAAATCTATTGAGAAACCCCTTGATATGAAGAAAAATATTATAGATCATGGCTTTTCATACATGACTCAAACTCAAGATGTTTGTATCCATCATCAATCCTATATTCCCCCATCTAAATCCAAAGATACACCTCCCTTATCCTCCAAATCCATTTTAGGTCCCTATGTCCTAGAACTAAAGCCTTCAAAACTTCCATCTATCTTGGGTCCTTATATCCCCCCATTATCCACCTACCCTATCAAAAATAAATGTCCACAAAGGTACACATACTTGACAAATTTACAGTCGCCTATCCATATGAACTCTCAATATCATTCTTATTCATCCATGACTCCCACCACCTTTGGAAGAAATTTGGATTTCAAACGTGAAATTCATAAATCCAAAAACCCAAATATGTACAAAGATCAATGTGTCTAATATTATCGACATGTGAATGAAAAGAAAAAGGAAATATTCAAATGGCTGCAAAGGTCCACCAAGAAAAAAGAAGAATCAAATAAAATGTAGGTTCCTAAATACCTTGTTGAATAAACATACTCTAAAGCATCATAGAGAAAAGAAAAATAAAAGACTATGTGGATTCCCAAGTTGCTCTTACAATACTTGCACACAAAAGAAAAAGAAAAATTGACAGTCAAGCTTCTAAAGGCTTCCACTACATATCCATCCAAATTTTGTCCATCTTCCAAGTCTATTTTGAGTCCCTATGTCCCAAAATTGATTACCTCAGATACTTCATGACCTTTTCCATCTATTTTGTGTCCTTATATCCCCAAATCCACATTCTTTCCTCCATCAAAATCTCAAGCTTCCCAATCCATTTTTCCTTCATCATTCCACCACCCTTCAAAGTGTGTTTCAATGTTGATCTTGTCTATGCTTCCACCTACCCATACATGAACCTCTCAATATATCATCAATTATCCAAAACCTACTTTCCATCCTTCCACCCCCTTATCAAATCCATACTATTAAACATCAACCACCATCTACCTTTATCCTCCATTTCTTCCCCTTAAATTGACCTTACCAACACCTTTGAGTATCTTTCAAAGGGGTATTATCCAGAGAGAAAGATATCTAAACTCCTCCATTTCCTATCAAACATTCACTATCTTCCAAAAAAACAAGTAAAGAGAAATCATTCATCCTATGGTGAAAACCACTTCTTGTGGCACCTTAGGCAAGTACCATGATTAAAACTTGGCAAACATGTGTCATGTGTAGTCCACCCTCTTGTACTCTACACTTGGGGGGAAGGTCCAGCCATGCCATCTTATCTATCATATCCTCAATTATCCATCATATCCCTCAACATCCATTATCTGTTATTTATCTAATGTATTCACATATTCCATTTTCCATTGTTGATCTTGACATGGTTGAACATCTCCATTAGCATCATGTATCCTATCTATTTATCCTTATCTATGATCTTCAACTAATATCCCTTATCCTTTCCATATAGCTTATTCACTTGTTTCCTCCATTGTCCCTTATCATGACCTTGCTTATCCTAGGCCAATCCTAAGAATTCCCATAGTCATCTATCATATCTTCCATCACCCCTTATCATGATTAGGCTTCATCCTATTCATATATACTCTATGATCATGATCAAAATGAAGAAAATAAAATGCAAAACATATTCTTAAAAGATCCTCTTGACATGTCCACTCCTTTAGAAAACACATGTCTTTCATTAATCATGTCATTACCCTATATGCTATCTAAAACCATGTTATTAGCCTACATTTCCATATCCTTTTTTCCTTACCTTTTGTAATCTTAAACAAGACCGTCCTTAAGGGTCACATTACACATACTTCATCCATCAATTTCATATTGATTCTAGTCCAATCCTCTCACTCATCCACTCGTAATACCCAACACATTTTGCTAGACATTAGGGGAAATCAAATATGATCTTTGTTAAAATATTTAAAAATACAAAAAATCCCCCCCACCCCGCCCAAAATAAAAAAGAAAAAAAAAGTTAAAGAAGAAAAAAATTTACAATAAAATAAAAAATTGCAATGAACACAAGTGGTGAAAACCTGGCAAACAAGCGCTACTTGTCTTAAGTCAAGCCCCTTTATCTATCAAGTCCATTTCTATTTATCATCCTTGTACATATCTGTCTACATTTCACTATCCTAATACATAGTCATAATAAACCTCCATCTGCATAATCTCAATTGTTTTGCAAATTTTCATCCTAGCCTGGAATTTGTTTTAGTTCATCATCATTGTCATGTCAAATTGGGGGAAAAATCCAAAATTAGTGAACTCATTGAATCAGACACAAGCATTTGACAAGTGAATTCAACTCAAAATCAAGACTTGTGACTTTTGAACATTTGAACATCCAAATTATCAAATCCAAACTTGACATCGAATAAAATAGAAACCAAAATCACAATCAAATGGATGAATTCTTATAAAAAAATGGACTAGATTACAATAGAAAATATGTTCAAAGTGTTTGTTTCTTGGTTTTTGAGATCATGTCTTTTTAGCAACTCAATATGTCTTTGGACTAGAGAAGCAATGATGGAGCATGATATTTTCTTTGTTTTGTGCTTGTGCGTTAATTCATAAGATTGTGTAAATTTGTCTTAGGACACGATCATCAAAGTATCATCAAGCCTACCTACATTAGTTCTTACCCCACCATCCACTTATATCCTTCAAAAGGAATGAGATCTTTTCTTTTATATTCATCTACTATCTATAGGCTGAAATAAAGAAATGACGAGGTAAGGATAGTAGGCAAGAGTTCAAACACCAATTCAAGGGAGATCAATTAGCGATTATTGGTTGGGATGTGTAGGTCAAGGTTGGTTGGAGATACGAATAGTTTGATGTTGTTGATGACTGATATGTGATTTGATGGTGGATAGTGATTTCTAATGATTTTTTGAAAATGATGTCGATGGTCGTTGTTGATGTTCTAACTGGTTGGTGCTGCTAATGATTTGATGAAAATTGAAGTTGTGATTTGAGTGAGAGTCGATTATTGTTGCTGCAAAATAATATTTGATGTTGATGGATGGATGATGAAATTGTGATACCAATGTTGGCTGTGCTGATGATGATTTGAGAAATTGATTCTAATCTTGAGGATGGTTCGTTCATAATATCATGGTTGTGCATGATGAAATGGGTCAATGAATTTAGGTTGATAGAATGATTTGATAGTGATGTTTTGGTATTGATGTTGACTAATGATCTTGATGATGTTATTTAAACACTATTGACGTCTGTTGAAAATGGTGATGTTTATTTGTTGATGATAATTCTCTTAATGAAGTGATGCTCAGTATTGATTGATTGCTTATGGACTCAATAATGATGTTGTGACTTGATTTTATTTATTATTTACAATGTTGTTGGTTGACTGATTAATTGTCTTGATCGTGATATTGGTATATTGATTTGATGACGTTGTTTGTTTGATGTAATATTTGAAGAAATAGAAGGAAACAAAGCTTGGGACAGGAAAAATAGAATGCCTTGATGAAAAATGATACTTGGGATTTAATTGAATTGCCACAAAAAAAATGGATGTATTGATAAGAAAAAATCAAGATTAGTAGTCAAAGGCTTTGCACAAAGAGAAGGAATAGATTAGAATGAAAACTTTGTACTTGTAACAAAAATGAGTCAAACTAGGATGATTTGGTAATGTTGCACAAAGTAATTGGACATTCCAAATTTTCATATGAAAAGGATTAATTCTTGTCTATTTATGCAAATGACACTCAGGTCATCTTGGTTCTTCATACCTTAATGCTTGTATTAAAATGAAGAATTAAAATCAACGAAAGTTGTATTCATAGCATCATGGTTTGATTATACCAGTGGCAGTTGTACTTGATAGTGATATCACAAAAGGTTAGTGATGATAAAATGAAAAATAAAGAGACTCAATGAAAGGTGACAACAATCCCCTTGCACTTCATTTATGTTGCATTCATGTTAGCTTTAGATATTGCATTCATTGAACCATGGGATACCTCAAGGCTTTGAAATGAACCAAAGATTCTCTTTTATGATTCTTCCCACCAGTCCCTAATCCTATATCATTTGAACATCTAATTGACCCTGCATCATCAAGACATCTAACTAAGCTTATCAATACAAACATCAATCAATCAATCATCTATCAATCATCCTAACCAATCAATCATCAACCAACTTATCCTATCTTATCCACTCAATTGAGATTTCTATCAATCTTGGAAAGCACACCAACCTTCGACTCTCTAGGTCGTGAGGTTGAAACATCATATCCTATCATTAGACATTGAAATTCACATCGAGAAATGTTGACTTCATTCAACTAGGGCATATTTTAATATAATTTTATCGAGAACTAAATTGAAATGCCAAAAATCGTAAAAAAAATATAAAATTATAAAAATTCATAAAAATTATAAAATTTCCAAAAAAAACTCCTAAACATCATAAAACTCATTTTGATTCATTTGTTGAGGGGGCGTACCATCATCAGAATGCACAAAATTTTGAAATTGGGGCACTTTTCAAAATCAAGGACATCAAACGTCAAATGTTCAAAATTTCAAATTGGGACATCAAAGAGATTGAAAAGTTAAATCATGGATTCATATTAAAACATCATTAGTATCATCATCATCAGTGGAGCAAAATCAGTCAATTGAGTTAATCAGATCAACGTCATCTCATCAAAAACATCAAAATCAAGATCTATATTAGATTATTCTTTGAATCTACACATTCCACACATTAATTCAAAAAGGGGCAAAATATCTACACTTAAAAATGGTCAAAGAGAAAACATTAATAAATTCAAGCCATTGGATTATTTAAATCAAAATCAATCAACTATGCAATTGAATTAACTTTTTTTTTTCTATTAAGATAGTTTATCATATACAATTATGGAGTGAGTCCAGATTCTATAAAATAACTACTCACAACCCCCATAACATATATAGTTACAAAATTGGGGGAGTGATATCAGAAGTTTTTATAGCCTACACTATTCACTGTATGTAGTTTTGAATATAAGATCCTCATAACTATAAGGTTACAAAAAAGGAGAACATATGCATGCATAACTGATGACTATTCCCAACCATCATTCTGGTTGGCAGTGTCCCTTAAGACCCATGAGTTTTCAACCTGTGTAGTATCTTGATCCTGTGTAGCTTCTGGACCCCATCCTATGATTTCTCCCTGCATAATCTGAGTGGTACTGGCATCCACTTGTTCACTAGGAACTAGTTGGCATTTGTTTAGAAGGAAATTTAGGTCCTCCACTTCGGTAGGAGCAAGGAAACTTTGGTAATCAGCAACATATTGGGCATATTGTACCTCATCCTTGTGTATCATCAGACTGCCCTCCTGCATCAGCATCATGAACTTACTCTTTGTGATATTGAAAACTATAGATACCTGTGTCATAATATGAAAATGGGTGAGTTTAAGATTAAACTTAGTAGGTATCATTTTCTCCATCTGAAAAACCTCTTTGTTCCTGTCCTTCCAAAGAGTCCAAAGAACCTCAGTTGTCCGTTCAAACCAAAAACTATTAAGTTTAGAATTAAACATTTCAACATATCCAGCAAGAATTTCGCTCCAAGAAATGTTAGTTTTATAGTTCCAAAGACAAGGAGAACCCATAAAATTTGACCAAACCTTGTGTACATAAAGACATTCAAAAAATAGATGCTCAAAAGTTTCAACATAATTATACACACTACAAGTGACAAGAGAAAGACCTATGGAAGACAAAACATGACCCTCAACAAGCTTTTTTATCAGAAGTAGCCACCTAAAACATAGTTTCTTAGGTTTAGCATTACCTTTCCAAAAATATTCAAAGAAAAATTGCCAATTAGAAAAGGGATTAACATGCCCCCAACACTGAGACACACATGTGATAATGGAGGATTCTTTGTTTATAATGTGATATAGTTGTTTAGTAGAGGTAGCAGATAATAGATTTCCATCAATCCATCTACACTTATTAAGATATGTTGTAGAGTCAATTATGTCTCCTTTAATTGTAACTTGTTCCATATGAATTCTACTATTAAGATTTGTGTGCTAACTATGGTTGAAGATTGTTGGTTGTGGCATAAGATATTTTGTCATGTAAATTTTGATAATTTGATCAAATTAAGTAATATGAAGTTAGTGAGAGGTTTTCCCAACCCAATGAAATGTAATGTGCAAAGAATGTGAGCTTGGAAAGTTAACTAGTTCTAGTTTCATCAGTAAATACTATTCTTCTGAAAATATCTTCGATTTGGTTCATACCGAAGTATACTATGAGATAGTTGTTAAGAAATCAACAAATTTGTACCTATTGTCCTTGTAGGCATAACAATCTATAACAAAATACTTTTTATTTTCCACTTTCCTAATATAGAAAAAAGTGTATACTCTCTCTTCCCAATCCTCTTTTGGCCCTTTCCAAAACTTGGTCTCACAACTAAGTTGATAAGAGTTAGTTCTAAGTTAAGCAATAAGAATTTTATCTCTCCATAAGACATTAGCCCCTATGAAATATTTTTGAAGTTGATCACATGTGGGATTGAACTCACTGATATAATAATTTTTCTTATTCCTAGTCCAACACCCCAATTACTCTTGTAGAACTTATCTATAATGAAATATTTTATCTCTTTTTTATCTATGGGCCACTTATTCAAATCAATTGTCCATTTATTCATACATTTGATGTTTTGTTACATCCAATTCTTTTGTCTTTATACAATATACCATTGAAGACAACCATAGGCCATCTACCTTCTTTCATTTTCTTGGTTCTTTTTAGATATCTTATGAGACACACCATATAAATTGCTTCAATAGGGGTAGCTCTCATTTTGCTTAACATGATATTGTATGGACTTGTAATTTCAATTTTGAACATAGGTGTGATCAAACATTTTTTAATTATCTCAATTTGCTTCCATTGTGAGAGAGTGTTTTGTTGGACCATAATTTACACCCATATACAACAACCGACAACACTAAAATACCAAAAAGAGTTTTCCAATCCCAAACCTCTGCCTTTCTAGATCTATTTTGAAGATCATAAAATAAATTCCAACTTTCTAAAGTTCTTTTCTTTGTACAACCTTCTCAACTTATATTTTTATTGAATTTGGTGCCAATATATTTGTAATATGTAATTTCTTTAGGAATACCACCTTTAAAATAAAACTTATGCAAATTTTGCTTTCCTCTATTAGAGAAAACAATGAATTTTTTCCTGTTGATATTAATTTGTGTCCCCACCATGCTATACAAATACTCGAGAGAATAAATGTTCATGCAAACCAAGGGTAGAATTAGAAATCAAAATGAGATCATTCATGTAAAGGAGTATAATTATCAAAAACTCTCCCAACTTAATACCATTTCCATTTTAGACGTTTAACCGCTCTTCAATCTTGTCAATATATAAGAAAAATAGGGTAGGATATGGGGGATCCTTGTTTGACCCCAATATCACTCTAAAACTTTCTAAAATGTCAGTTTAATATCTAATTTTGACTTCAACCTCCTCATACATCCTATGGACAACTTCTCTAAAATGCATAGGAATCCCAAGTTCTTCCATTTTGTGCCAAAGCTTACCTCTAGGATCTGTGTGAAAATCCTTTTTGAAACCAATGAAGCAAAAAAGACTACATCCTTTTTCTCCTACACTTTTTCAAGAATGTGTCTCAAACAAATACCATGATCAAATGCCAAATGCTTACTTGAACTAGCTTTCCCTTTTGCATGTTTATGTTTTTCTTTTGCCTATTTTCTAATTCTATTTTTCTATCACATTGCAAAATAATTTTGCAAACAAAGGAATAATTATTATCTTCATATAAGTGGAGGGGTTATTGATATCACCGCTCTTGAAAAGAGGTATTGGTAGAATATTTGTCTAATCATTAGGGAACCCTTATTAGATGATGTTATTGAAAAATTTTATAATGTGTGGTGCAAGGGTTTTCATGCCCCACTTGAGATGCTCTGCTTGAAGCTTAGCCAAGTTTTTTCCTTTACCAACACCATGTTAGTAATAACTGAGAGGGGNGGGGGGGGGGGGGTGAATCACTGGCTTCAAAAACTTATCCTTATACTTAACCACCAATCAATAAATCTCAGATTATTAAGTCCCTACAAGATGTATGCCATGAAATACTAATAATGATTTAACTGTCTATCGGTTTTCCTTTTCTGACCTTATTCTCTTTGATTACCAATAAGCCATAAAAACTATTTACTGACACTTAGTAAATAAGCAGAGTATACCGATCAATCCAGAAATGCATATGTGAAATGTAAAACAATAAAGTAATAAACCATATACACATAACACATGGATTTTAACGTGGAAACCCTGTTAAGGGAAAAACCACTGGGACAGATACCCCAAATTTTTACTCTTCTGAAGTGAGCCCTGTTAGGAGCCAACCCTGTTAAAGGTTACAAACACACTATTAGGTGTGACCTTGTTAGAGGATTTTATACATAGAGGTTGTCACTTAGTATCAGGCATCTATTTGCTA
>MU227600.1:581819-601864 GCA_018584345.1 Thuja plicata | reverse complement strand
TATTCAACATTATAGTTCCTTTACCTTCAACTAGACAAGGTGTATCATTACCCATTCTTACTGTACCACCATTATAATACTCAAAAGTGTTAAAATTTTCTTTGTCACCGGTCATGTGGTGAGTGCACCACTATCTATAATCCAGATGTCATTCTTGCTAACCTTAAATATGAGTGCAGTTTCTACATACATTTCATCTTCATCTGAATCATCCTTCATAGCTACAAATACCATCTCGATGTCTTCATTAGATTCGGTGTCAGTATGATCATCTTTGCAAGAAGCTAGGTAGCTAGCCTTCTTTCCTTTATCCTTGTAGTCTCGGGTATCTCTTCTTTCTAATTATCGATAACCTCTGTAATCTTTGTTATCACCTTTGTCAGATTTATTCTCAAAAGGTCTGTCATTACTTCTGTCATCTTTTCTTCTGTTAGGACATCTTGTAGCAAAGTGTCCAATCTCTTTACAATTAAAGCATACAAGTGGTAACTTGCCTTTGTATTTACCTTTGCCTCTCTGCACTCTTCTAGCCATAAGTGCTTCTATTTCATCTAGATCTTCTTCTTCACTTTCACTTTCACTGTCTTTTCTAGATGAGTATCTAGGACTGGATTTTCTTATTTTCATAGAAGACTTAAATGCAGACTCTAAGTTTGGTAAGACACTATTTTCAAAGTTATTCATTTCAAATGAAATCAATCTACCAATTAAGCTATCAAGAGTAACTGTGTTTTTTGCTACTACTCTCATTTCTTGAATGGTAAAAACTCTAATAGCATATACAGGTAATAAGGTTCTTAAGATTTTACTTACCATTGTCTCCTCTTCAAGTGTACCTCCAACACCTCATATGGCATTGACTACTTCTTTTATTCTTATGATGTACTATGTGATGTTTTCTCCTTCTTTAATTCTAAGATCATCGAATTTTCCTCTAAAGCTTTCTGCCTTGGCTCTTAGAACATTTGCATCACCTCCATGTGCAAGCTTCAGTTTGTCCCACATTTTCTTTGTTGTTTTTCAATCCTTGACATCTTCAAATTCAGCATCGGAGAGTGAGGAAGAAAGCTCTATAACCATGCTTTGCCATGAAGAAAAGTTGTCTTTGTTCAACTTGGGTACATCTCATCTATTCATCTTGTGATCTTGAATTAGGTCTTGAAACCTTCCTTATAAGCACACAAGCTCTGATACCAATTGTTAGTAATAATTGAGAGGGGGCTGAATCAGTGGCTTCAAAAAATTATCCTTAAACTTAACCACCAATCAATAAATCTCAGATTATTAAGTCCCTACAAGATGCATGCCATGAAATACTAATAATGATTTAATTGTCTATCAGTTTTCTTTTCTGACCTTATTCTCCTTGATTACTGATAAGCAGTAAAAACTATTTACCGACACTCAGTAAATAAGCAGAGTATACCGATCAATCCAGAAATGCATATGTGAAATGTAAAACAATAAAGTAATAAACCATACACACATAACACATGGATTTTAATGTGGAAACCCTATTAAGGGAAAAACCACTAGGACCAGTACCCTAAATTTTCAATCTTCTAAAGTGATCCCTGTTAGGAGCCAACCTTGTTAAAGGTTACAAACACACTATTAGGTGTGACCTTGTTAGAGGATTTTATACATAGAGGTTGTCACTTAGTATTGGGCATCTATTTTCTACCATCCTTGAATCAGCCTCCTTCTTAGACTATCAATAGGCTTTAGGAAAATCTTGCTACCATCCTTGAATCAACGTTCTTCTTAGACTGTCAATAGGTATCTGGCAAGTCCAATGCTATTTTCACGAATCAACCTTTTTGACACTCCTTGGGATGTACCTTAATATATAGAAGACTATTAAGTTCTACTATGTTAAGAGACTTGATGCTTCAATGGTTAAACTAAAACACAATGACTTGTTTCTAATGCAACTTGAATTGTAGATTTTCAGATCTATTTAAGTACATTACGTCTCTGATCATTGTATCAATTCAATTCTTTGTGCTCCTCACTTTCAACTTTGTGATGTTGTGCTTCACTGTTCATTGGTGTCTATAGAATTCTTTAGCTCTCCTTCAACTTGATTGATCAGGACTATATGAAGTTATCCTTCATCAGTTACTCTTCATCATCCTCTTTCTTTTCACTCCCCTTTCATGTGATTACGGAAATGAATTACACTTGTCTCTTATATAGACATGATATTCACCATTTCTTGATTCTTGATTCTTGATTCTTGGCATGAAAAACAATCCAACCAATCTGATTTAAAGCTTAAATCCTAATTTATATCGTAGTTATCTTCTTGCCAACTGTACGAATCTTATTTAAACCAATCACTTGACTCTGGTTGAATAAAACAATGAAAACAAATAGTTAAGTCTATCTTTAGCTCTTGCCAACTAGATAATTTATCATTTTCTGAGCTCTCTATTCTGTCGGTCAATTTTGCAGTTAGTCATCGATGACAACTGCCAGTTCCATCGGTGTGACTCCAGTTAGCATTAGGATCTCCGTCCATCAAGCATCATTGGATTTCACTTGTTAGGCAACTTTTTTTTCAGCTCGTCAGGCATCCTGTGATTTTTCTTCATCGGACAACACGGTCTTCTACTCGTCGGGTATCATTGTGACTTTGGTTCTTTGCTTTTACCGATGGTGTGCACTCTGTCAGTGTTATCTGTCACTTCGTGAATACTTGACTTTTGTGCATTGCTGAAATCATAATCTTTGTTCCATTGATTCTTTGAAATCTTTGGCATTATTTACATGACCGTACAGATGATATCAAGTTGACATCAATGACAATACAAACCATTAACTGATTTAATGTCTTCCATTATCTTCAACTTAACATTATCAAACATTCAATCAGTTACATGTCATCACACCAGACTTCTTAATAACCATCTCAATGTCTTGCATGGTGAAAATATTTGTAGTAGTGTTGACTAAGGGTAGGGGTCCCACTTCACAATCTTATTCATAAAGATGCATTGTATAATAAAACCATTGAGTAACTGTGATATTATTTTCATTTTTCTTTCTTGGTTGAAGTTCTTTCCAAAACAATTTGGGGTTATTTTTACCAAGAAAATTTATCTATTCCCATCTTGTGATCATAAAATTAGCTTTTTTATTCTTTAAAATATGATTACATGCTCTAATGTAATTTTTTTATTTTATTCTCTTAGTAATCTTGTAGCCATTTGCATTCGTCGTCGAACCATGCATTAACTAGAAAGTAGTCTATTTCAAATTTGAATGCCTTTTTCACTTTGTAAGAGCCTCATGGATCATATTTTTTTATCTCATGGCTATTGAGACCATGCAACAAAATATTCCCTTCTTAAAAAGGCTCTCAAATTCTACTCCAAATGTGCTACCATTTTTTTGAGTCAAAATACTTATGCGCTATGAATGTGATTATTGAGAGCATTTAGATTTTTCCCCATGCTACTTCATTTCTTCTGACAAAATATTTAAGATAATTGTTTTGTGATATGATTTTAGATCCTATATATTCTCACCATCACAACTTCTTCAATTTTCTCACATAAATTATGTGAAAAAATTGCATAATCTACCACACTTGCCCCATTGTAGGTATTGCAAGTTAAACTACTTGACTTTTTCCATCTAGTTAACCCATTGCAAATAATTAAATCAATAGTACCTCATAGAGTAAGAAATTTGTCCCTAAAATTTTTGCATCCTTTTGTGTCTTCTAAAACTCTTTCCTACTAACACTTTCTCTCTTCTACGAGCCAAATATGATTACAATCTTCTTAACAACTGAGTATGTTATCTTGTTCACTTGTAGTTCTAATATTGAAATCCCCCATAAGGAGGACATCACCTTGTTGAGAAGACACAATAATATCCTCTTTTAAGGATATAAAAGGGTCTTTGCGGCTTAGACCACATTTTTATAGGTTTTAGCTACTTGTAGAGCAAAATAACATGTTGCAACCCCAATAAGACTACTAGTTAATTTATGAGATTTTGAACAATATAATTTTTTTATCAGTCTTCTTTTTCTATCTAAATGAAACTAACTTTCTTTTTATAAAACCATTATACCCCATGACCTTTACCATTTCTGCCACTTTGTTCCACACTACCAACTTCAAATACTCTTCAAACAAGGGAGTCTTATATCCTTCATGCTCATGAGTCTCCATATAATGTCTCTACCTATTGCAATACACTAAGACATTTGGGAACATTTTTTAATGGAAGATCATCGCTTTTCTGATGATACTTTATCTATAGTTCGACAAAAAGGTACAAGCAATTTTTTGGTTCTTTTTTGTTGAACACCCCGACGTTGAACTATTCTTTGCACTACCGATGAAGATACATCGAAATCCAGTTTGGTTTGAAAGTGTCATACTCCGATGAGTAAGTTGTGACTTTGACGGGACTTGTCATCGAATGATCAACATTTATGATGATGTTTTTTGGGAGTAGTCATTAGAATTCTAATGACAATCCAAAACTATACATTAAGGAGGATGTTGTACCTCTAACACAAAAGGTTTTCGGGTGTTCGCCATTTTCGGTAGCATTTTTCAAGGGTAGTTGTCTTAATTCCAACAACTATCCCAAACTATGAGTCGACAAAAGGTCATCGGACCTTCGCCATTATCATCGGTCATTACTGGGAACATTCATCAAAATTACAATGAGGGCCTCTATTTTACTTTGATGGTAATGTTGTACCTCTGACGAAAACATTTTTTGGAGGTACAACATTATCATCAAAGCATTCTGGTGGCTTACATCTCAATTTCCATGGAAGTTGAACTTTTTAAAAAAAGTATGCCCTAGAAGGTTGTAGCAGTGATTCACTGTAATAGTCAATACTCTCACAAATGGCCTCAATAGGCCTTATCACATCATTGTTTTCCAATATTGAAAGAATATAAATCATTAATTACAAAGCACAATGAAAAATGTGTTAAGCAAACAATTTGTAAAACACAAAGGTCTTGATTATGATTACAAAATTAAATTACATCAGTATATAGAGTTAGTGTATCTAACCCCATCTTAAAATAATCATGTTATCCTACCCATGGAAAAGTATCCAACAATATGACATCGAGAGGTTATAATAGCTCTTGAAAATTAAAGAGAGGAAAGAAAACTTGAAAAATATATAGATTTTTACCTTCCCACATAGGTTGTATTGATCTGTCTTAAAGAAAATATGAACATCATGTTATAATAACTGAGGGAGGGGGTGAATCAATGGCCTTAAAAATAATTCCAAAATATAACCAAAACTTATATCACAAATATAATATCCGTATTTATCTTTCAGTCCATCAAGATGTATGCCTTAAATAACTTTAACAAGTATATATACTGCTCGGTAAGATATATTGTTTATCTTTTCTAGCTTTTACCAAGTAGCAACAATTAAACTTAGTGTTTACCGACCAATCCAGTTTGATAATGTGTACAAAAAAATATCAATGTAATGAAAGAAATAAACATTTGACACATAGATTTCAATGTGGAAATCCTGTTAAGGGAAAAACCACTTGGGACTGGTAACCCAAAATTTTCACTCTTCTGAAGTGAGCTCGGTGAAGAGCCAACCCTGTTAAAGGTTACAAACACACTGTTAAGTGTGATCTTGTTAGAGGATTCAAAATAATAGTTTGTCTTTTGACCTAGAACTCACTATTTTGTCAACAAGAAAACCTTTTGATACTCTTGAGTATCTTAATACAATAAGGATGGTTAAATCCCACTCAGTTAAGAGATTTTATGAATCAATGGTTAAACTAAAATAGTAATTGATTTGTTCACAATACGAATTTAACTTGTAGATATTCAGATCTATTGTTAGTCTAGTAATACATCTCTGATCAATATTCTCTTCAATTCTTTTTTCTCCCCTTCTTTCTTTTGTTCTACTCGATGAATGCTCTATCCTCTGTTGCTCGGTGTCTGCAAAATTCCTTGGCTCTGTTCTTTAGCCTGTATGATCAGATTTGTATGAAGACTTCTATTTTCACCAGAATTATACTCAGCATTCCTCCTTTCATAATGAATTCCTTATCTCTTTATATACACATGATTTGTCATTCACTCTCCTTGTTTTTGTCATAGATCACTTCTTGATCCATAAAAATCATCATGCTTTCTTTAATCCGTAAAGCTCTGCTTTAGTTTTATTCCAAAAATCTCTCCTTGATAGTTGTGAATAAAACTCACTTTAAATTTCTTTCATGCTTTAGTTTAACTGATCGTTAATAATAAAGTAATCAATCAGTCAATCTCTAAAGATATCTCTTGCCAGCTAAGTAGTTTTGTCATTCTTTAACTTCAATTCTGATCGGTGATCAACTTCAGTTAGCTCGGTCATTGACTCCAGTTGTCCATAATAAAAAATTTAGTTATGCTTGGTAACACTTTCTCGGTTACTGTGTTTCTTAGTATACACTATGAACTACTCAGTGTTCACTGTCTATCGGTGTGCACTGTCCATCGGTGTTTACTGTCACTCGGTGTATATAGAACTTTTATGTTTTATTGACCACATAAACTTTGTCTCTTTGACTCTTCAAGTTTATGACAATATGTATATGACCAATAAGATTATATTAATTTGACATAAATGACAATACAAAACATTAGCTGATTTAATGGCTTGCATTCACTTTTGCAACTCGATGATCATCAACTTATCATCTTCAAATATTCAATCAGTTATAGTTCATCAATCTCTCCCTTTAGCATTGATGGAAACGTACTATGAAATATGTAGTATGAGATATTCCATAACATACCAAGCTTATTGTTCTATAAATAATTAAAATATATGAGTCTTGGTAAGCTCTTCTAGCTTAGATTTGATTCTAATGTGTTCTCTCCCTTTCTTCATTCCCTTCAATGGATAGGTGTAGCAGTTCTATTTTTTAATTTTGTCTCTCCCTTTCTTGTAGAATATCTTCTCCAATTCTCTCCCTTTGATGGATATTTCATTTCTCTTTTCCCTCCCTTTGATTGATGGGTATATTTCATTGAATCTTCCTCTCCCTTTGACAACAATGCCAAACAAAAATATATCAATGATACTCCTCTCTATCAGTAATACAGCTCTGTAGTAGCCAAAAATATATCTTGTGTGTGTTTCTAATAAGTACCTTCTTGTACTGATAGTTCATTGTAGTCCATATCTGATGTAAAGCCCAGGTCTAGTTGTTACCGACAGTTAGCTTGACTGTGCTCTAAGGTCTCTTGCACAGACCTTATAGGGTATTGTTTCACCCCAGCTTGAGGAAGTCACTAAGATCTTCACCTCAAGTGCCCTAGAACAGGCTTACACCATAAAGCTACTATTTCATTCCATAAAACCCATTAGGATAGGTTCATTCCCCAAGCTAAACTAGTGGTTTTCACTTGAGGAACACAACAACACACACTGCACATGGAATCCATTAAAATATGTTCTTTCTTATTCACAAGAACTAAGCTATTATAGGATGATACAATCTATGTCTCTCTCCTTCTCTAATATATCTCCATCTATATATTACAAAAGCTTTTCAGCTATATACACATCCATCAAAATATCTCCCAAAATATCTGATACTCGTGGATGAATTCAACCACCCTGTAAAGGCAGCCAAACTGAGCAATAAATGACCCATCCAAAATAGGAATAGGTGTCCTTGATCCTTTCAAGCAAAAATGACACGTAGAGAGTCGTTGCAAGTGACCCAGCTAGTCACAAACGTCACATCCGCATTTCCTGGGTCATTAACCGACATTACCGAGCGCCAGTGTTGACTTTTTAGAACAACAAAAATAGCGTCAGTTTCTAACCATGACAACAAACATAGCCGCCGACAGTTATCACCAACAAGCATCACTGATGAACACTGCCAACAAGCATCACCGATGAACAAAAATGAACAAGAATTGCCGATGAACAAACCCAACAAGCATTGTCGACGAACAAAAACCAACAAGCATTGCCGACAAACAAAAACTGACGGACATCATCAACAAAAAAAAACAAACAAGCATTGCTGACAAACCAAAAACCGACGAGCAGAAATCGACAGACATCACCAAAAAATAGGTAACTTAACTTAGGTGCTCCTGCACCATACTCCCCAAACAAAAATAAATCAACTTCCAGGTGATTGAAGTAAGTTAGGATTGATGCCTAACTTCTGAAAATCATTTTCATGTACCCATGTAGCCTCTGAATCAGCTTTGCCCTTCCATTTGACTAGATGTTCCATATAGGTCTGCTATCTAGTCTGCTTGGAAACTCTTGAATTCAGAATTGTGTCTGCCTTTAGTTGGGGCATAATAGGAAGTTTAAGCACTTTGAGATCCTCAGTATCTCCTGCGAGATCAAAATCTCCTTCAGGAATTGGACCTTTATAGGATGCCAAATCTGCCACATTGAAAATAGGAGATAATCCTATGTCTGTAGAAAGATCAACTTTATAAGCATTAGACCCATATCTTGCCAATATTGCACAAGCACCTATCTTCCTCATCTAAATTTTACTTGGAACTCCTTTCTGCAATCTTTCCTTATTGAGGTGCACCATGACCAAATCTCCAACCTGAAATTGAACATCTCTCTTCCTTGTATCTACCTTCTGCTTGATATGAGTAGTACTCTCTATCAATGCTTCTTTGACTAAGTCATGGACCTCCTTCATGGATTGAGAAAAATCTTTAGCATACCCACTCCTCTCTATATTGCTACCAAGATCCCTTAATTCACATATACCCCTGGGATGAATCCCATACACAATTTCAAAAGGGCTCTTTCCAGTGGACCTATTGACTGTATCATTGTAGGCAAATTATGCTTGAGAAAGTAACTGATCCCATGATTATCCATACTCCTTGGTAAGGCATATCAAAAGATTACCTAAGCTCTAGTTCACCACTTCAGTCTGACCATCGGTTTGTGGATGGTAGGCTGAGCTAAAAGAAAGATTTGTACCAAGCTTCTGCCACAAAGTTTTCCAAAAATGACTCATAAACTTGGAGTCTCTATCCGACACAATACTCAAAGGTAATCCATGTATCCAGAATGCTTCTTTAAAGAATAAATTGGCTATGTAACAAGCATCATGTGTGGTTTTGCATGGTACAAAATGAGCCATCTTGCTAAACCTGTCAACAATTACAAAGATGTTGTCCAATCCTTTTTTTGTCTTCGTTAGTCCAACAAAAAAATCCATACTAAGGCATTCCCATGGCCTATTTGGAATAGGAAGGGGCTGATACAATCCTACATTGGATGAAGTCCCTTTTGCCTTCTTTCAAACCAGACAAGTCTCCACATACTTCTGGATGTCCCGATTCATTCTTGGCCAATAATAATACCTTTTGACCAATTCTAAGGTCTATTCAACCCAAAATGTCCACTTAAGGAACCATTATGCTTTTCCTATACTAGATTCTCTCACATAGAACCTCTTGGTACACAAATTTTTCCTCCCTTAAATAGAAGACCTTGAAGAGTATACTCTGAATATTCACTATGAAAATGATTTTGATACTCTTGACATACCTTGTATGCTGCTACAAAATCTTCATCTGCTGGATACAGCTCTTTGAAGCTTTCAATGCCAATGCTTCTTAGCTGAACTTCTTACACTGTGAGTAACCTTCTACTCAATGCATCTGCCACTTTATTCTGCACTACCTTCTTATGCTTTATTGTGAAGGTAAAGGCTTGGATGTATTCCACCCATTTCATATGATTGTGACTTAGTTTATCTTGTGAACTCAGAAAACTCAAAGCCTGATTGTCGGTAAAGACAACAAATTCCTTGAGAAGTAGATAATGTCTCTATTTCCTTCATGCTTGCACTAATGCATACAATTCCAAATCATATGAGGAATACTTATTCTTTGCATCACTGAGTTTCTCACTATGAAAAGCTACTGGCTTTCCCTCTTGACTCAATACTGCACCGACAACAATATTACTAGCATCACATTCCACAGTAAACAATTTGTCAAAACTGGGAAGTGTCAAAATTGGTTGAATCACTATTCTCTTCTTCAGATGCTCAAATCCTTCATCAGCCTGCTCATTCCATTAGAACTTGGCTTTCATACCTCCTTTGATCCATTATCCAAAATAGGTGCACTAAGCTCACTAAACTATTTGATAAATTTTTGGTAAAATTGTGCCAAACCATGGAAGCTTCTTACCTTCGTAGCTGATTTTGGTGTAGGCCAATTCAAGATTGCTTCCACCTTGCTTACATGCATCTTCAAGTTACCTTCTGAGATAACAAAACTGAGATATACCAATTCTTGCTTCATGAACTCACTCTTTTCCAAGTTGATTGTCAACTTTTCTTCATGCAATCTTTGCATTGCCAATTGTAAATGTCTAAGATGATCCTCTTTTGTCTTGCTGAACACCATGATGTCATCTAAGTACACTACAACCCATTTTCCAATCAAGTCCTTCAAAACCTCAATCATTAATCTCATAAATGTTCTTGGGGTGTTTGACAACCCAAAAGGCATAACTATCCATTCATACAATCCTTCATTAGTCTTAAAAGTAGTCTTCCACTCATCTCCCCCTTTAATTCTTATCTGATGGTATCCACTCTTAAGATCTATCTTGGATTAATATCTATCTCCACCAAGACAATCCATCAAATCCTCTATCCTAGGTATTGGAAACCTATACCAGATAGTTATCCTATTTATGGCCCTGGAATCAGTACACAACCTCCAAGTACCATCTTTCTTCGGGGCTAAGACTGTGGGAATAGCACAAGGACTTATACTCTCTCTAATCAACCCTTGGTCAATTAGTTCCTAGATTTGGTTAGAAATCTTTGCATTCTGGTGCGGAGTCATCTTATAAGAAGCTTTATTTGGAAGTGAGGCTCCTGGAATGAAGTCAATTTGATGACTAATGGATCTATCAGGTGGTAAGGTAGCTGGTTGACCATTACTAACTATAGCCTGATATTGAGTTAACAACCTTTGGATCTCTAAAGGAAACTCTTCTCTTTCATTCCTCTTCTCACTTTTTGGTTTTAGAACCAAAGCAAAGCCTACTCCATCTCCTGTCAATGTTTCTAGGAATTCTTTCTCACCGACCAACAGTAGGTTGGGACCTCTCTTTAATTCCTTCTCTTCTTCCAAGATAGACTGTACCCTAAAAGTCATTCCATCCTTCTTAAAGGAATAGGAATTCTCAGCTCCATTGTGGACTGCACATCGGTCATACTGCCAAGGTCTACCTAATAGCAAATGACATGCATCCATGGGTAGGGTATCACACAAAATTATATCCTTATATCTCCCTATGGATAATTCTATCCAAGCTTGTTCATTGACTATTACATGTTGATCTCTATTCAACCAAGTAACTTTATAAGGATTAGTTGAGGAATCCTTGTCAATTTTAACTTCTCAATAGCTTCTAAAGAAACAATATTATCAGTAGATACTGAATCTATGTTAACTTTACAAACCTTACCGAGTATTTTGCAATTTACTCGAAACAAGGATCTCCTTTGGCTTGGCTCTTCCTTTATGGGCTCTTTTAGGAGTGTTCTCCAGACCATCAAATGCTCTCCCATCTTTGATCCTATGGGGATATCTAAAGTCTTGCTACTAGAAGGCTCTTCTTTCACATAGTTATCTCTTTTCTCTCCTCCTTGGGAAGTAGAGCTCTTTGCAGGACACCGATATGCAGGGTGCCCAAGTTGCTAACAATTGTAGCACTTCATAGAAGAGAAATAAGATCCTCTTCCTTGGCCATCATTCCTTCCTCTGAAACTATTATTCGGGCCTCTTCCTCTATTGTAACCACCTCTAGTGTTACTGGTTTCTCCCTAATTCTTTGTGAGCTTGTTCTCACTCTGATTCTTAGCTTCAAGATTTCTTCCTCCATATCCTCCTCTATGAAATCTATTGTCTCTTCCTCTGCCTCTACTATTTGAGTCCTGTTTCTTTTTGAACTTTTTTTCCACTTTAAGGGCTAATTGATAGCATTGGTGGATAGTCTTGGGGCTTAAGAGACTAATTTATTCTTGAATGCTCCATTTAAGGCCATTCTGATATCTTGCCACTTTTAGGATTTCTTCTTCCATCACATGGGACCTTAAGCATAGCTTATGGAATTCTTCTGTATAGGCACTGACCTCTAAGTCTTTCTACCTCAGGTTCTGCCTTTTCTTATGCAGTTGCACTTCATAATCATCAGGAAGATAAGTTTCCTTCATTTTTTCTACCATACCTCTCCAACTGGTTATGGGGTTCTTGCCTCCCTTTGTCCTTTCATCTTGGACAAATTTCCACCAAGTGAGGGTAGTCCTTTTTAGTCTTGTCTTGGCTACTCTAACTTTCTAAGCTTTGGTCACATTATCACAATCAAAGTGATTTTCAAGACCTTCTATCCACTCCATAACTAATTCTGGATCCATTTTTCCATGAAATAGAGGCACACCTTCTAAGGACTTGCCACTCATTGCCTTTAATGCTTTCAAGAATGGTTCTTCTTGAAGTATTGAGTCTAGCTCTGGGATCATGTCCTCCTCAACCATTTGTTTACCCTTCTCATTAGCTTCCCTCATTAGTTCATTGACTGCTATAGTTTGAAGCTGCACTTCTTCCAGTTTATACACCATTTTGGCTAACTGCTCCTTCAGGAGTTTGTTCTCCTCTCTTTTCTCATCCACGTTCGTTAATAGCTCTGCATTGGTCACCATTTTGGATGAATTTGTAGACTCTTCTAAAAATTACACCCAAACAACACAAGCCCAATTCTCAAACTTTCTCTAATACCAATTTGATGTAAAGCCCAGGTCTAGTTGTTACCGACAGTCAGCTTGACTGTGCTCTAAGGTCTCTTGCACAGACCTTATAGGGTATTGTTTCACCCCAGCTTGAGGAAGTCACTAAGATATTCACCTCAAGTTCCCTAGACTAGTCTTACACCATAAAGCTACTATTTCATGCCACAGAACCCATTAGGATAGGTTCATTCCCCAAGCTAAACTGACGGTTTTCACCTGAGGAACACAACAACACACACTACACATGGAATCCATTAAAATATGTTCTTTCTTATTCATAAGAACTAAGCTATTATAGGATGATACAATCTGTGTCTCTCTCCTTCTCTAATCTATCTCCATCTATATATTACAAAAGCTTTTTAGCTATATATACATCCATCGAAATATCTCCCAAAATATATGATACTCGTGGATGACTTCAACCACCCTGCAAAGGTAGCCAAACTGAGCAATAAATGACCCTTCCAAAATAGGAATAGGTGTCCCTAATCCTTTCAAGAAAAAAGGACACGTAGAGAGTCATTTCAAGTGACCTAGCTGGTCACAAACATCACATCCGCATTTCCTAGGTCATTAACCGACATTACCAAGCGCCAGTGTTGACTTTTCAGAACAATAGAAACAACATCAATTTCTGACCTTGACAAAAAACATAGCCACCGACGGTTATCACCAAAAAGCATCACCAACGAACACTGCCAACAAGCATCATCGATGAACAAAAATGAACAAGCATTGCCAACGAACAAAACCCAATAAGCATTGCCGACGAACAAAAACTGATGAACATTGCTAACGAACAAAAACCGATAGACATCGCTGACAAATAGAAATGAACAAGCATTGCCGATGAACCAAAAATCGATGGGTAGAAACCGACAGACATCACTGACAAACATGTAACTTAACTTAGGTGCTCCTACACCAATATCTCATCTTGCATCAACTTGATTGATCTTCTGATAATGTATAGGCTGATGCAACCTCTTAGTTAGCTTAGTGACCAATAGACAAGGGACGAACCCATAGTCTATTCCTTAGGTACTCAAATGTATCTTTTGGCAATGGTTTTGTGAATATGTCTGCTAATTGTTCTTTGAATTGTACATATTCCAATATCACCTATTTTTCTTGTACTTGTTCCCTCAAGTAAAGATAATTAATAAAATGCATCACAGGGTTCTTTGAGATGTTTATAGCACTAGTATTATCACAAAAGATAATTACTAGTTCAAGAATTTCTTCATTCATACCTTTCAACAACTGCTTGATCCATGCAATGTTAGAGCAATTTGCATTAGCAGCCACATATTCTGTTTTTGCAGTTGATTGAGATATGCATCCTTGCTTTTTACTTATCCATGTGACAAGTTTTTCACCCATAAAGAATGCTCCTATTGTTGTGCTCTTTCTATCATCTATTTTTTTAGCCCAATCAGCATCAGTATAAACTTGTAGCTCAAATTTGCCTTCTTTATTGTAGCAGAAACCATAGTCTTCGGTATTCTTCAAATATCTCAAAATTATTTTGACAGCACTCATGCGTGATTCCTTAGGATTAGCAGAGAATCTTGCAGCTATACCAACTACACGGTCTATATCAGGTCTAGTGTGTACAACATACATTAGTTTTCCAATCATAGATCTATATAAGGTCTAATTTACCTCGGTTTTCTTGTCTTCCTTTGTCAATTTTCATCCAGTTTCCATAGGTGTTCCAATTGGTTTGGAGTCCTCCATCTTGAATATCTTCAGAACTTAATTGATGTATTTGGATTGTGTGATGTAGATGCCTTCATCCTATTGTAGAATCTGTAGGCCAAGAAAAAATTTGATCTCTCCAAACATTGACATTTCAAATTCTTTTCTCATTTCATCAACAAATGACTTGCATAGCATATCATTACCTCCAAATATGATATCATCAAAAAATATCTCAACAATCAAAACTTTATCATCAGTATCTCCTTTCAAATATAGATTATTATTGTCACTTGTTCTAACAAATCCAATACTAATGAGTTAATAGTGTTGTCTTTCATACCATGCTCTCAGTGCTTGTTTCAATCCATACAAGGCTTTGTGTAGTTTACAAACCATGTTCCTCTTTTTAGGATCAACAAACCCTTCAGGTTGTTCAACGTATACTTCCTCTTCAAGTATTCTATTTAGAAATGCAGATTTAACATCCATTTGGTATACTTTGAATCCTTTACAAGCAACATAAGCAAGCATAATTCTTACTCCTTATAATCTAGCAACGGGTGAAAATGTTTCTCCATAGTCAATACATTCTTCTTGTGCATACCCTTTGCATACCAGTCTTTCTCTGTTCCTTGTGACTTCTCCATTCTCATTGAGTTTGTTTCTGAATATCCATTTGGTACCAATGACATTTTTTTCACTCATTCTAGGTACTAATGTCCATGTTTTATTCTTTTCAATCTATTCAATCTCTTCATTCATTGCACTAACCCATTCTTTATTCTCAAGTGCAGTATTAACACATTTAGGCTCAAAATCACAAATCAAACAGCTAGTGTTAAGTGACTTACTTCTTTTCCTCATTCCAACTCTTTTGTCTACAATGATTTAGTCCATTGGATGGTGTCTTTTGACATATTTAGAAAGTACATGTTCATATCTTTGTTCTTCATTGTGATCATCATTGAGATCTTCATTATCACTCAGTTCAGCAATGTGAGCATTTTCCTGATTCTCGGTGTGTGCAGCCTGTTGCTCAGTTGCATTATTTTGTCGCTCAGGAAAGGTGTTAGGTTCTTTAATGTAGACAAATCTATTGTAATCTCCCAGTTCCTTTCTACTTTCCTCATCATTTTTCTCAACAAATTCATCCACTTTAGCATTTGCACTTTCAATGATTTTGTTAGAAGATTTGTTCAGACATTTATAAGCTTTGCTTTTAGTAGGATATCCTAGAAATATTCCTTCATCACTTTTAGATTCAAGTTTCCCATTTCTATCATCTTTCAGTATATAACATTGACTTCCAAAAATTCTAAATTAACTCACATTTGGTGTGTATCCATACCATAGCTCATAATGTGTCTTATTGGTGTCTTTCTTCAATTGAACTTGGTTTAGTGTATAGACAATAGTACTTATGGCTTCTCTCTAGAATGTTTGTATGATGCCTTTTTCAATCATTAGTGTTATGGCACAATCATAATTGATCTATTCCTCCTTTCAGCAATCCCATTTTTTTGTGGTGTTCTCGGTGTAGAAACCTGTCTTGTAATTCCATGCTAATTACAAAAGTTAGTGAATTCATCAAAAATACATTCTCCTCCTCTATATGATCTTAAACATTTCAGTTCTTTCCCACTTTTTTTTTCAACTTTAGCTTTATACCATTTGAACATCTTAAATGCTTCAGACTTCTCTTTTAAGAACATGACAGTCATCATCCTAGAATAGTCATCAAAAAATATAATAAATTATCTATCACACTAATAGATTTTTGTTCTCCTTCGTCTTCATAAGTAAGTATGGACTAACTCTAGAATAGCATCAAATGTGTATGTTTTGCTCTTGAAACTAGACTTTGTCATTTTTCCTTTTTGACAATTCTTGCACATAACATGGTCGGGCTTTGAAATACTCGGTAAGCCTCTTACTTTTCTTTTCTTACTTATTTTAACCATATTGTCAAAATTCACATGACATAACCTTTTATGCCACAACCAAATGTCTTCATTTCTAGCCAATAAGAAAGTGGTCTCAATATTGTCAAGATAGAATAGATTACCTTTTGTTTGTTCACTAGTGCTGATCAACTTTCTTGTTCTATTATAGATCTTTGCCTTTTTGTCCTCAAATGCAACTCGGTGTCCTATGTTGTTCAGTTGTGAAACACTCAATAAATTATAGTTAAGTCCTTTCACCAAATATGTATTTTCACATCTGATTAGATTATTCAACATGATGGTTCCTTTTCCTTCAACTAGGCAAGGTGAGTCATTACCCATCCTAACTGATCCACCATTATAATATTCAAAAGTTTCAAACTTTTCTTTATCTCCTTCATGTGATGAGTACAACCATTATCAATAATCCAGACATCATTTTTGATAACTTTAGATATGAGTGTAGTTTAAACATACCTTTCTTCTTCGTTTGAATTATCCTTCATAGAAACAAATACTACCTCAACATCTTCACCAGAATCAGTAGTAGAATTTTTAGCTTTGTTCTCAACCAAGTAACAAGCCTTCTTGCCTTTGTCCTTGTAATCTCGGTTATCTCTTTTGTCAGAGTGTTGGTTGCTTTTGTAGTCTCGGTCATCAATTTTTTCATACTTCTTTTCATAAGATCTGTCATTGTTTCTTTCATCCTTTCTCTTGTTAGGGCATCTAGCAAAAAAAGTCCAATTTCTTTGCAATTAAAACATACCAATAGTAATTTACCTTTTTATCTTCCTTTACCTCTATTTAATCTTCTAGACATTAGTGCTTCTTGTTCATCAAGTTATTTTTCATCACTACCACTGTTACTATTATTTCTCATGGTGTGTTTGTTACTAGATTTGCTTATTTTCAGAGAGGATTTGAATGCAGACTCAATATTTGGTAAGAAACTATTGTCATAGTTGTCCATCTCAAATGAAATAAGTCTACCAATAAACTATCAAGAGTAACATTGTTACTAGCTACTACTCTCATTTCTTGAATTACAGATACTCTAATAGCATAAACAGGTAGTAAGGTTCTCAGAATTTTACTTACAATTGTTTCTTCTTCAAGTACTACTCTATGGATAGCATTAAAAAATTCTTTGATTTTGTCACTGTACTAAGTGATTTTATCTCCTTATTTCATTTTTAGGTCATCAAACTTTCCTCTTAGGCTTTCATCTTTAGCTCTCATCACATTTTCAACTCTTCCATTTACTAGCTTGAGTTTGTCCCACATTTGCTTTGCAGAGGTGCAAGATTTGACATCTTCAAATTCAACATCAGATAGTGAAGAAGCAAATTCTATCATCATAGAATTGTGTTCATGTTTCTCTCTTAATTGATCAAGAGTCAGAGGTCCAGTAGGTGCAACATATTTAGTATCTAGGTATTGTG
Source organism: Thuja plicata (assembly GCA_018584345.1). NCBI lineage: Eukaryota > Viridiplantae > Streptophyta > Pinopsida > Cupressales > Cupressaceae > Thuja > Thuja plicata. The sequence continues at coordinate 583,939 of MU227600.1, read as the reverse complement.
TGACATCATTTCCAATACCAGATAAATGAAGTCTTATCCTACTTTTCCGTGATGCAAAGTTGTCTTTGTTCAACTTAGGCACATCCCTTTTACTCATCTTGTGATCTTTGGCTTAAGGCTTTAAACTCTCTTCCAAGCACCAAAACTCTGATACCAATTGTTAGAATAACTAAGGGGGGGGGGGGTGGGGTGAATCAGTGGCCTTCAAAATAATTCTAAAATCCAACCAAAACTTATATCAAAAATATAATATCCTCAGTTATCTTTCAGTCCATCAAGATTTATATCTTAAATAACTTTAACAAATATACATACTGCTCGGTAAGATATATTGCTCATCTTTTCTATCTTTTACTGAGTAGCAACAATTAAACTTAGTGTTTACCAACCGATCTAGTTTAATAATGTGTACAACAAAATATCAATGTAATGAAAGAAATACACATTTGACACATAGATTTTAATGTGGAAACACTGTTAAGGGAAAAACCACTTGGGACCAGTAACCCAAAATTTTCACTCTTCTGAAAGTGAGCTTGGTGAAGAGCCAACCCTGTTAAAGGTTAAAAACACACTGTTAAGTGTGACCTTGTTAGAGAATTCAAAACTAACAGTTTGTATTTTGACCTAACACTCACTATGTTGGCAAAAATAAAACCTTTTGATACTCTTGAGTATCTCAATACAATAAGGATGGTTAAATCCCACTCAGTTAAGAGATTTTCTGAATCAATGGTTAAACTGAAATAGTAAATGATTTGTTCATAATACCACTTTAACTTATAGATATACAGATCTATTGTTAGTCCAATAATACCTCTCTGTTCAATATCCTCTTCAATTCCTTTTTCTCCCCTTCTTTCTTCTATTCTGCTTGGTGAATGTTATGTCCTATGTTGCTCGGTGTCTACAAAATTCCTTGGCTCTGTTCTTCAGCCTGTATGATCAGATCTATATGAATACTTGTATCTTCACTATAATTATACTCAACATTCCTCCTTTCATAATAAATTCCTTGTCTCTTTATATAGACATGTTTTGTTGTTCATTCTCCTTGGTTTTTTCGTAGATCACTTCTTGATCCGTAAAACTCGCCATGCTTTCTTTAATCTGTAAAGCTTTGCTTTAGTTTTATTCCACAAATATTTCCTTGATTAATATGAATAAAAATTTCTTTAAATCTCTTTCATTCTTTAGTTTAACTGATCATTAATAATAAAGCAATCAATTAGTCAATCTCTAAATATAGCTCTTGCCAGCTAAGTAGTGTGTGTGTGTGTGTATTTTTGCACCTATTACCTGTGACATAACACTTCAATAATTCATTCTGTTAGTGAGAAACAAGGGTTAATGAGCATATAAAACCCTAACATCGACCTATTGCTTTCTAACTAGGATGAGTGTAACAAATAACATAATAGCCCTCAGATTATGCTAATACCAGTGACATAAACAACCTAGCATGAAAGATTTGAGTTTAAAATAAACTATTTGATTATTTAAGCATGCATATTAGTCTAAAATGGGCATTATAACTATGTAAGAAAGTAACTATTAAGTGTGCATGAAGCTAGGAAGGAATGGGTAGCATAACAATGCTTTGAGATTCCTTCAAAATCTTGGCATAACAACACTACTACTTTAAATTTGAGGCTTATTATGAGCTCCAAATCCCTTCAATTTATAGAGGAATGGGGGAGAGAGAGAGAGAGAGGAGACAAGGTTCATTAATGGAGCCCCTAAGGTCATTAATGAAGTGTAAGAGCAATTAATTCCTTGGGCATTAATGAGGGATAGGCAAGAGGGAATATCCATTAATGAGTCATTAATGAAATTCATTTAAGAGCATGGGAGGGAATAAGGCTCAACTTGGAAGTTGGTCCTTTAGAGAAGTCATGCTTGAAAAATTTGACTTTCTCAAGTGGGTTGAGTTTTTAATCATTCCCTAATGGAATGTGACAACATTAGGAGGTGGGTTAGGATTAGAATTAGAATTAGGATTAGATTAGCATGGGGGGAATAGGTTGGGATGGGTTAGAACCCAGGGTAGAAGTGGTTGAGATAGGTTAGGTTGGGGTTTAAGGGAATATAAATGAAATGAATTAAACTTATTTAATTCA